>SEYY01000988.1:58736-87351 GCA_009176605.1 Armadillidium nasatum
GTTTAGTAGAAGGGAAAGAAAATGGAATGTACACCTCCATGCCAGAGAGAATCACCTCAGTGATGTGTTCTGCAATAATCATTCCACGGGAAATCAAAGTAGTACAACCGCAAGTCCAACCAGCTTGCGGAACCGAAATGCCACAAATGTTTCCTTTCAATAGAAGGGGGTCTTTCCTGTGGAAGACTTGAAGAGATAGAAGAGGATACAGAGATAAGAAGGTGATCGGAGGAACCCAGAGGAGGAAAAAGTTTAACAGTATAAGGAGAAGGATTAGAAGTTAGAAAAAGGTTAAGAATGTTGGGTTCATCTCCAAGACGATAAGGGATACGAGTAGGGAGCTGCACCAACTGCTCAAGGTCGTTTTGGATAGTGAAATGGAAGGCATGTTCACCAGCTGTGTCATGAGAGCTAGAAGAAAGCTATTGGCAGTGGTGAACATTGAAATCACCTAATATGATGATTTCAGAGAAAGGAGAAGAAGAGAGAATGCGCTCTATTTTGGAGTTTAAATAGTCAAAGAATTTAGGATAGTCAGTAGAACTAGGAGATAAATAAACAGAACAAATGAATTAGTCGTAGAATGGCAAGAGAGCCTAAGCCATAAGGTGGAAATTTCAGAAGACTCCAAATTAGAGATGTGAGAACAAACAACATTATTGGGTACATATGCACAACAACCGCCTTTGGCTGAAAATTGAGGATAGAGACAGTAGGAAGAAAAAGAATAGGGTTTGCTGTCAGAATGCTCAAACATCTTAGTTTCGGTCAAGAATAAGAGGTGATGTTCAACAAAGTTTAATTTAGAGTGCAGACCACGAATGTTGCAGAAATTATTGGAAAGAATAGGCCGCACATCAGGACTAACCGGCTGTAGTCCTGGTGTCACCAACCCCATCACCAGAGACTACCAACTCCAAAGTGGTGATGGGGGAAATGGTGGATGAGGGGCTATTTTTGGAAGCCGCCCCCCAGGGCTTCTCTAAGGCTACTTTTGTTGATGCCACTATTTATTTTATTTTATTTTTTTAAAAGGGTGACTGTATTAATGTTTTGTGTGTGCAAAGGAGAGCCTACTCCATGTAGAAGGTGAGCGCGAAATGGAACGAACCATTGGGCACTGAGATGAGATGAGAAGTACCCTTAACATCCCCTATACCCAATGGGGGTAATCTCATCCCCTCGGAAGCGCTACTTCCCTCCCCCTATATATATATATATATATATAATATATATATATATATATATATATATATATATATATATATATATATATATATATATATATATTATATATATATTACCCATCACCTTTCCCACTCTCGCGGGGTGGTGCCCGTCACAGTTCACTCACACACACATATCCACACTATCTCCCTTCCCCCATCACCACTGCCCTCCGCAACTCTCCTACCTTCGTCCACATTCAAACCAATCCACCCCCCAATATCTCCCTCACCCCATCCATCCACCTCGGCCTTCCCCTCCCCCTTCCTCGCATCTCATCACTCTACCCACCATCCTATTCTCATCCATTCTACATATATGCTCACATCTTAATACACCCTCTTCCATCCACACATTTCCCTTATTCTTTCGTTTCTGATTCTATCTACCCTCCTTAACCCACATATAGCCCTCAATCCTTTCATCTCAAAAACTTCCAATCTTTTCCTCATCTGAGCATACATCACCCATGTTTCACACCCATACATTGCAGAAGATAGACACATACTCTCAAACATTCTTACCCTATTTTTTTTTTATATTCTCCCCTTCTTCCATACTTCCCTCAGTCCCCCATCCCTTTCATTCCCTCCATCACTATTATTTCCCCATACATCCCCCCTTTTCCCTCCACCAGCATTCCCAGATATTTAAATTCTTCTACCTCCTAAATTTCTCCCCTCACCTCGACACCACCACCCTTCATTCTTCCCCTCTTACTGCCTCATCCCTCACCCTAATCTTCATCACTTTACTCTTTGTTGAGTTTACCTTTAATACCTTTGACAAACATTCTCACACAAACTCCTTCACCAACATTCTTAGCTTCTCCTTAGATTCTGCAACTAACACCGCATCATCCTCGAACAACAAGACATTTACCTCCCATTCACCCCCTCCACTTCTCAACCCAAAACTCTTCCCTTCCATCTCTATTCCCCTTTAATAACACCATCTATTAACACATTAAATAACCACAGAGACTTAACACACCCCTGCCTCAGTCCAATTCACATGTTAAACCATTCAGTCAGTTCCCTCCTCACCTTCACTCTACAGTTCTCATAAAATGATTTATTCCCATTCAATAATCTACCTCTCACTCCCCCCTCCCTTAGAACCTCAAACAATTTCCCCCTACAAACTCTATCATATGCCTTTTCCGAATCATAAAGCATACATACCCCATTTTATCTTTCTCATGCAATTTTTCACCAATCATTCTCAGTGTAAACACCTGATCCACACATCCCCTACCTT
The DNA here is from genome assembly GCA_009176605.1 of Armadillidium nasatum. NCBI lineage: Eukaryota > Metazoa > Arthropoda > Malacostraca > Isopoda > Armadillidiidae > Armadillidium > Armadillidium nasatum. Next base: position 61,224 of record SEYY01000988.1, read on the forward strand.
CTCGAAAACCTCCCTGTTCCTCCCCCACTCTCTCTCTCTCTTGTCAATTCTTTCACTTTTGATACTAAAACTCTCCCATAAATTTTCCCTACTACACTCAACAAGCTTATCTCCTATAATTCCTTCACACAATCTTATCCCCCTTCTCTTATATATCGGCACTTTACAGGCATCTTGCCACTCCTGAGGTACTTTTCCCTCTACCCAACATATTAAACATTTTCACCACCCAGTCAACTAACTATCTCTCCCGCTCCAACCCTTATATTATATATATAAATATATATATATATATATATATATATATATATATATATATATATATATATATATATATATATATATATATATATATATATATATTAGGGATGGAGCGATACCAAAATTTTTACCGATACCGATACCTGAAAAACCGATACCGATACCAGGTAAATACCGATACCGATACCGATACCTGAAAATATACCGATACTTACCGATACCGATACTTTATCCATTCATATATCCAAAATTTTTACCGATACCGATACTTCACTCCATCCCTTATATATATATATATATATATATATATATATATATATATATATATATATATATATATATATATATATATATATATATATATATATATATATATATGGAATTCTCTGTGAGATCAACCAGTGGAGTACACCCTCATTTTTCAGAAATTGTTAATTTTTTGTATACAGGGTTGTTTTGATCCCTGAATTCATTTCTGAAAGTTATAGGTCAATCTGACCAATAGGTCAAACGTTTTGACCTCGGTGATTTTTAGGTCATTGGCGAAGGGCACCTGCTTTCCATGTCTATAACTTGAGTAATACGTCATAAATTTTTATTTTTTATATCTTTAGAATAGGAAAAGATCAAGGAATACAAATATACAAGTTTTATATCCCCCCCAAAAAAATTTTTTTTTTTTAAATGTTGACCTACATTTGAGGTCACGGTTTGACCTCTTTCTCATTCGCTGAGAGAAAAAGTTATAGATGCAAAAAATGAAGACACATTCATTTGCTATAAGAATCAACAATAAAAACTTTGATTATGCTTATACTTTATCCTAATTTAGGTTTTAAGTAAACATTTATACAAGTCAAATTTTATTATTTGTCTTAAAGTTAATATAATTTCCTTTTATTTATTGACACATTTTTTTTTTTACAGATTTTGAAGCATATATATATATATATATATATATATATATATATATATATATATATATATATATATATATATATATATATATATATATATATATATATTAAACCTAATTTTTTGCAAAATAAAAAAAAAAATGGTTCACCATCATACATATTGTGCCGACCCACTGAGAAAACATAAGAGGAAAATATATAAATATATTAGAAAATTGTCTGTCAATGTTTTTTGTACAAAATGATGATGAAATTATTAAAGTGAATGAAGGTTCTTACTTATGCCTTAATTGCAAGAAAAAATACAGAATCTTGGTGCATTACCTAAGGAAATAGAAGGTCAAAAACATGTTGGTTCTGAATTAAACATTAATTTAAGTGAAGATAGTTCTTTTGAAAAGGGGAACTCTAGTACCAGCTTTGAAGATGAGAAAAAAGCAGATATAAATATTCAGAAACTTCTACACTTATTGGCTCAAACAGCAATAAAGAAAAGTAAGTAATATATATATAATATATATATAATATATATATATATATATATATATATATATATATATATATATATATATATATATATTACTTGTATATTCGCATTCTTTGATCTTTCCCGATTTTAAATATGTAAAAGTTATAAATTTATGACTAGTATTACTCAAGTTATAGATATCAAAAGCAGGTGACCTTCGTCAATGACATCAAAATCACTGAGGTCAGTACGTTTGACCTATTGGTCAGATTGACCTATAACTTTCAGAAATTAATTCAGGGATTAAAACAACCCTGTACACCAAAAATAAGCAAATTCTGAGAGATGAGGGTGTATTTTTTTAAAAAAAGTGGTTGATCTTACAGAGAATTCCCCATATAATATATATATATATATATATATATATATATATATATATATATATATATATATATATATATATAATAATTGCTTTTTGTAAATATAATTTAATTAAATAATATCGATATAAATAAGGTCGATATCGGGTATTTTGATATCGTGAATGCCCAATGCCTATAGATATCGATATAATAGCATCATATATTCGAACGAAAAAAACCGGTAAAACAACACTGTTAAAATTTGTGACTCTGTAATTGAAATTATACAATAAAATATTAAACAGTGTAACATTTCAATAAACCCACTGTACATATGGTTTAATTAAAATAAAAAAAAAAATCAAAAGGTAAGAAATAAAAATAAATATATAGAAGAACTCTAGGTCCGCACGAAAGGCTAAGCAAACTAACGACCTTAAGGCTAAATAGCCATATTAAGCAAGACTTTAATTTTGCTACTTTATCTTATATGCAAGTGGTTGATTCCCAGAGTGACAATATAGAACAAATATAATAAATAAATAAATAAAAAATTTTTTAAATAAGAAATAAATAAAGTCATAATAAAAAAAAAAAAAAAAAATTTTTTTTACAAAGGCCTAGACCTACATCGAAATTCGTGTGCAGAAATTATAAAACAAACCAGAAATTAAATTTACAATAACTGTGTTTATGAAGTATTAAAAGAAATTTTATGGAAAATTTTTAAAATATTTTAGGCTTAAAGCTGAAATGAAATAGGGCCAACTTACTCTAGCATCTAAATTGCTTATTATGCAGAATTTATCTCCCATACTATTGAACTAAAAAAACAGTGTTTATGGGAAATTAATGGTACTTTTAAGAAAATTTATAATACTTTAAGCCTAGTATTGGAAATAAGCAAAAGCAAAAGCTAGTCTACCCTGTAACAAGCTATAATTGGTAATAGTTTAGCTTGGGGAAGTAAAAAATTTCTTAAGTTTTTATCATTCATATCAAATAAAAAGTGACTTATAGTGACAGTGCATCAATAAACAGTGATATTTAATAAAATAAAATAACAATTAAATAAAAATTTTGGAAACAGTAATAATAATAAAGCTAAATAAATAAATAAATAACTAATGAATTAATAGAACTTCTAGCCTAATTGTTCTTTATGCAGCATTGGGCTCTTACATAAAATTACAATACAAACTTGCTTTTATGTAGAATTAATAGACATTTTATGAAAATTTCAATTGCCTTAGCCTAACCTGAAAATATGCAGGCTAAGCTATTCTATACAACGTACAGGGTGATACTTTAGAATAGCGCGCATAAATTTTTTTAAATTTACCAGTGTATCAAATGAAAAGTTATAAGTGACAGTGAATTGGTGAACTTTTATATTTAATAAAATATAACATTTAAATAATATTCGAAAACAATTATTAATAATTAAAATAAATAAATACATAAGTAAATAATTAAATATATGGGTGCTAGAACAGTCTAACCATAAAGAGGAAATAAATTGAAACAACCCACTTACTGTTTTGAAAAAAAAAAAAAAAAAAAAAAAAAAAAAAAAAAAAAAAAAAAAAGAAATAAATAAATAAAACTATAAAACCAAAAAGACGATATAACAATTCTACGATGCCTTCAAGAAAAAATAATAAAAATAGGCATAACAATAACAACATTCTAGAGACTTCGGCTTCTGGCATTTCAATAACTCCCCTGGAAGATGATACTGAAGCTCGACCTAATGAAACCAATAACAGAGGCACAGATAGGCCAATTCAACGAACTTCAGAAAGAAGTTCCTCCAGTGGAAGTTCATCTTCCAGAAGTCCATCACCTCAAAATAGGAAAACTCTTACTACACAAGATTTACCAAAATTTGATAAGAGAGATATAGAAAGATGGTTAACCAAAGTGGAATGGCTTTTCCTGCTTTATTGTGTGAATAAGCCTATTGAAAGAACTCAACTTATCGGACCATTGTTACCATCGGCCATTATATCCAAAATTCAACCACCTTTAACTGAGAATACTTATGAGGAGTTGAAAAAAGTTTTGAAAGCTACATATGAACCTTCAGCCCGGGAAAGAGTTACAGACTTGTTTCAACAAAAATTAAAACCTGGTGAAAAACCATCGGAATATTTGAATCGAATAAGGGTTTCACTTGGAGATTCGGCATTCGAAAGTATGATTCAGAATAATGAAACAGTCGCAAAAGAAATGTTCTTACAAGTATTACCTGAGGATATTGCAGCAACGCTCGAAGTATTAACAGGAGATTTATCAATATATAAAATGGCTGATGCTGCTGACAAGTATATGAGTCGCAGAAGCAGAATTGCAGCAAACCCTTATCATAATGAATCTGTTAATGCCATATCCCCTTTTTCTACAAGAACAAGAGAACTCACACCTCCACCTTCAAATTCTTTCCTTGCCGCGAGGTGGCTAAACTTTCCACCCAAGTTGCAGAGGCTATTAAAAAGTTAGACGACTTTTCAACAAAGCTTCATAAAATAGATATAAGAGTAACAAGACTTGAAGATAGTCGAACAAGAGGTTACTCAAATAGGGGCAGATCACCTTCAAGTTATAGACCAGAAGGTGCTCTTTGCTACTATCATTACAAGTTTCGAGAAAAAGCTACAAGATGCCAAGGAGGTACTTGTCGATGGGCACCCAGGGAAGCCCAACTTTCAACGTCAGGACCATCTCCTTCAACCCCGCCGGGAAACGGATCTTAGGGGCTAACATCAGCCCCTCAAAAAGAGAAATTAAAAGTGAAATTTAAAAATAAAGTGAAGTGTATAATAGTTAGTGATAAAAGTGTTAATATTAAATATGAAAAATTAAGAAAGGAAGAAGGTAAAAGCTATTCCCAGGCAAATGAGGTTTATAATATTGCTAATAATGATACTAATTCATTGAATACTTTTATAAATAAGGTAAACTATAACAATGCTCAACTTCATGGGAATGAGATTGCTACTACTGATTTAAAACCATCTGTTTTAAACGAAAGAGTATCTCAGTCTACTGAACTTAAGCATTGTTCTGAGTATAATAGGTTTAAAAATAAAAATCTGCATTCACAACATGGTGAAAGGCCAGTCTTTGAACAAGAGCCATCAGCTCTTTGCAAATATACTGCGATGCCTGTTGAAAATGCAAATTTTTATAAGGGTACGACTCCAAAAATTTATGAATGTTTTAAATATGTCTAAACCCAATTTACAATTTAACAGTCTATACCGTATTTTTGATGCTAACTCTAAAGAGTTATTTGTTATAGATTGTGGAAGTACAGTATCCATTATTAAGGCTTCAGCAGAAGATAAAAAAGAACCTATTGGTTTTCTTACTGCTGCTAATGGAACGCAAATTAACATATATAACGTTGAAACAAAAAGGTTAAATTTTTTGTTGCGTAGAGATTATGAACATACATTCTTAATCTGTGATGTAATTAGTAATATTTTAGGAATAGATTTCTTTCATAAATATAACTTTTTAATAGATTTTAGCAATCATACAATTATTGATGCTAAGACAAAAAGCTCTTGTGATGTAATTGTAGGAAATGATGTGGAGTCTGTACCCATAAAAAGAATTGATCATATTGTAAATGTTACTCTATCTCCCAAATTGCCTTCCGCGCCTTCTCTTTATTCTAATCTATTATTTAATTTTAAGGAAATATTTACTGATTTATATTTAAATAATAGCGCAGAGTTATGTAATAATGGTAGTACAATGGTAAATGAAAATATACTTAATGGTAAAAATAATGCTGGGAGTAGCAACATAAACAATTCTTCCTGTAGGTATAAAAATAATAAAATTAAAAATAGAAGTGAAATAAATAATAGTGATAGCAGTGAATATACAAATAAAGTGTTAAAATTTCCCCTTACATCCCCAGAATATGAGGCCTTAAAAGAGTTGGTCCCATATAAATTTGAGGTAAGAGGACCTCCCATAAATATAAAAAGCAGAAGAATTTCAACATGCCTATATGACAAAGCTAAAGTGGAATTAGGCAAGTTAGTTAATGCTGGGGTCTTATCTCCTTCACATTCACCATGGGGGTTTCCAATTTCCGTTTTGCCAAAACCCTCAGGTGGAGTCCGCATTGTAGCTGACCTGAGGCTTCTCAACAAAAGAGCAGTTCGTGACAATTTTAGTTTGCCAAATTTGGGAGATTTTTCAAACATTCTTGCTGGTGCAAAAGTTTTTTCTGTCCTTGATCTCAAGAAGGCCTTCTATAATTTAAAAGTTCACCCCGATTGTAGAAAGTTTTTAACAATTAACACCCCATATGGGAGCTTTTCGTATAACAGTATAGTTGAAGGTTTTCATTCTAGTCCCACCAGTTTCACTAAATATATATCTCTAATTCTTTCTCGTATTCCTAATATTTTCATCTATATTGATGACATCCTAATTGCTACTCCAACTCATGAGGAGCATTTAAAAGTCTTAGAAATGGTTTTTGATAGGTTAAATTATTTTAATTTAAAACTAAGTGCAGATAAGTGCAAAATTGCCCAACCAAAAGTTACATATCTTGGTTTTGATGTGTCGGAAGGTTTTATGCTTCCTAGTGAGGATAAAAGTCTTTCTATATTAAACATTCCAAAACCTAAGACTGTTAAGGATCTACGTTCTTTTTTAGGAAGTATAAATTATTTCAGATCTTCTCTTCCTGGAATTTCTAATACTATTTCTCCTCTTCTTTCATTTCTAAAAGGTGCTCCATACTCTCAAAGGAGAGTAAAATGGAATCCTGAAGCTGAAGAAGCATTTAATCTAGCAAAACTTACTCTTAAAAATGCTACTCCTTTGGGGTTTCCTTCTAATAGTGCCAAAATATCAATTTTCACAGATGCCAGTCAGACAGCCTTGGCTGGTGTTGTAGTTTCTACCGAAAATGAAAAAACTGTTCCACTTGGATTCTATAGTTATAAATTAAACCCAACTGAAATGAGCTATAGTATTTTTAGCAAGGAACTTCTTGCCTTGGTTAAAACTGTGAAAAAATTTCAACATATCGTAGAAGGACGAAAGGTAGATGTGTTTTGTGACAATCTCTCAGTCACACAGTCACTTAAAAAGGAGACTGATGCTAATCACTTGCTTGCAAGGGAGCAGCGTTACCTAACTTTCTTGTCTGAATATGATTTGACATAACCATATTAAATCTGAAGAAAATATTATGGCTGATTATTTGAGCAGAAATCCTGCTGAGCAGCCAACTGCAAGTTCACTGAAATTACCAGCTCCTTCAAATACTGCAGAATATGCAGAAGCAACAAACCATTCACTCCAACTTGGAAGAGAAGACACTGTTACAGAAGTCCTTCCTGAAGTAAACTGCGATGAAGCATTGGTCACACCAGAGCTTTCTCCACAGCAGGATTCTTTAATAGAGGATGACTGTCCTTCACTGTCATCTATTTTCCATATTTCATCCTGTGAAGTGTTTAAACTATTTCAGTGTAAAATTGATTATAAAGAACTTCAAAAAGCACAAGAAACAGATGTGCAACTTCAAAAATATTTAAACAAGCAAGAAAATACTAATCTCAAGCTGACCAAGCGAAACTATTATTATAAAAATGACATACTGTCGTTGGTTGTCGATGAATCTATTCCTCTTTCACCTCGTGTTTTTGTTCCTGAATCTTTCATTATACCTGTTATTTCTTATTCGCATTCAATTGGGCATTTGGAGTCAAGAAAACTTTGACATCTCTTAGGAAGCGCTTTGTATGGAAGGATATGCCAAAATACACAAAGCAGTTTGTTCTAAGTTGTGATTCATGTCAGAGATCTAAATCATTACGCAAAATAAGCCCACCATATGAATCTTACCAGCCAGTTTCAGCAAAATTTCAGGTAGTTCATATAGATATTCTTAAAATGCCTGCATGTAAAAATTATAAATATCTTTTAACTTTAATTGATAGATTTTCTCGCTATCTCTTTGCTTTCCCACTTAAAAACATAGAAACCTCTACAATTGTGGAGACAATTACACGGGAGTTCTTGCCCATAGCTGGAGTGGTAGGAACTTATGTTTCGGATCGTGGTGGACAATTTACTTCTGATTTATTTAAAAGTGTTTGTGAGGAGTTAGGATCCCGACATAACTTTACTTCTGCCTATACCCCTCAGAGTAATGGACTCATTGAAAATTCTCATAGAACACTATTGAGGTCTCTTCGAGCCATGCTGTCGGATGAGTTGGAAGATGTTCAGAATTATTGGTTGGATCTCCTTCCCCTAGTGCTGTTGTGTTTAAGAACTGCACCATTAAACTCAGAAGGAATAACACCTGCTATATTAATGATGGGTCAAAACCCCTCCCTCCCTGGAGCTTTAATAGAACAAGTAGAGTCCTCATTCCCACTTTCAATAAAAACATACGCAGAAAAATTAAAATTGTTTTTGGGACTCCCTCTATCTCCAGAATTTTCTGCCAAAAATCCAAAAATATATGTCCCAAAGAACTTACAAGATGCGAAATTTGTTCTTGTAAAGAACCAACAATATGGCAGAAACAAACTAGAAGCAGTATACCATGGTCCCTATCCCATTGTAAAATTTTCCGGTAATAATGTATACATAAAAAAGAATAATAAAGTTCAATGCGAAAATATTATTAATATTAAACCATATTTTAGTTTAAGTAATGAAAGTGATGAATTATGAATATGTGATAAATAAATTGAAGGTGCTATAAAATATATTTTTGTAATTTTTTTTAATATTTTACATTTTTTTTAAAAATTAAATTTGTACAAATTTTAAGGTATACTATTTGTTAGAATAAGTTTCCTCTAATGCTTTACTTTTCACTATTTCTTTGAATCACTATTCTAACATCTATGAAAGAAGGTTGGGTGTTCAGGTATGAATCTCCAAGTAAACTGGTTACTTGGAAATTCATTCTCTGGAAGTCACCATCTTGGAGTAAAGAGTATTGATAATAATTGCTTTTTGTAAATATAATTTAATTAAAATAATATCGATATAAATAAGGGTCGATATCGGGTATTTTGATATCGTGAATGCCCAATGCCTATAGATATCGATATAATAGCATCATATATTCGAACGAAAAAAACCGGTAAACAACACAGTAAAAAAAAATTTGTGACTCTGTAAATTGAAATTATTATACAAAATAAAATATTAAACAGTGATAACATTTCAATAAACCCACTGTACATATGGTTTAATTAAAATAAGAAAAAAATCCTGAAAGGTAAGAAATAAAAATTATTTTATATATAGAAGAACTCTAGGTCCGCACGAAAGGCTAAGCAAACTAACGACCTTAAGGCTAAATAGCCATCTTAAGCAAGACTACTTATAACTTTGCAAGTACTATATAATATATATATATATATATATATATATATATATATATATATATATATATATATATATATATATATATATATATATATGGTGAATGAATTTTCATATCCATCATCCTTTTTAATTTTACAAGTTTTCAAATGTTTCCTCTTATTTTCTAACACATATTTTGCAATTATTAAAAGTTATAAAAGGGTAATTTTACTGTCTTACCATTGTTCTAGTCCCAAAGAATTTGAATTTATAGAGCAATTTTTTTTTTTTTTTCCAGAAAATAAATGTTTTTTTTTGCAAATTTATTTTTATTATGCTGTCTCCTTTCCTGTAAAGTAATATGTGTTCAACTTTATTATTCGAAAGTAATTAAGGCTACTCGAAACTTCAGCTGGAGAGAGAAGAGGTCTCCAGCCAGAGTCATAGTTGTAAAAAGGACATCTCTGGCCTGGTCAGAGTCAGAGCTGCGGTGCATGACTAGTTTGATTTGTAGGTACAAGAAAATTAATTAAGAGAAGAAAATATTTCTTATGTTTTTATTAAAAAAATATTACCTCATAGGTTAGCTGTTGTTTTGTTCAGTTTTAAAATAGTTAAACAATATTTATGTGGTTTAAAGATAGAAACTAATTGGTCAAGTGACTAACAAACAGCATAATAATTCAGTAATCCACAAAAACTGGTTAAAGAAGACAGTGCCTCCATTTTTATATGAATTGGTCAACTGTTGTGTAAGAATATATTAATTGTGTCATTATAAAATAAAAATATAAATACTCTAAAAATAAGAGTATTAATAGTAAGTTGAATAGGACACACTCCAGCAGTAGCAGAAAAGATCAAACACCAATTAGGGGGATGTGAAGAATACTATTGAGTATGTATATTAACTAGGATTCTAATAATAATAATAATAATAATAATAATAATAATAATAATAATAATAATAATAATGATGCTTTTATTAAAAAAATACCTTAAAGGATGAATGGACAAGTGTTTCATCCAAGTCAATGACCATGCATTTTTTATGCATGTCCCTATGGCTAATGGGTGGGAGGAGATTACGAGATGAACTAGTTGTAGTAGACGTTTGAGTAACATTTCCAAAAGAGGGTACTTCTTCCGTAATACAAGTTCCATTTGTACCCACAGGTGAAGGTTCTGGTTCAGAGAAGCAGCAGCAAAATAGACTTCGAAAAATGTTTTTTCGTGGCTTTTTTTCATTCTGATTAACTGAAAATATAAATAAATGTTAAATACATTACATTTTCGAATAACGGACCAGCAGATGGATCCATATATAATAACAATTTTGGATTTTTACCCATTCAAATATTTATGAATTTCTTTAAGTTTGCTTTTAAGACATTTTGTTGTGCTTATTTTATTTAAAAATCTTAGAATACTTCAGTAATTGTGATATCAAGTTAAAAAAATAAATAAGTTAAATTAAAACTGGAAAGAAGGGATTACAAGTATAATTTTTGAGATCAAAATTCATTCTTCCTTAGCAAATACGTTCCCTGAACTTTTCCATTAATTCTAAAAATCTACTTAACCTAAATCTAATTTTTAAAAACTAAATTAGTTTACAAACAGAAAATTTAGTAAATCATGTAGTTATTCATAATTTTGAATGCATTTTAATGAATATTTCCATGAATACATGGAGCCTAGTAAAGTTTAGATATGACTGCTAAGTTTAGTTAATTTATACTAGAGATGGAGTGAAGTATTGGTACCAGCTGGCATCAGCAAATTTTATGGTATCTGGTATCGGAATGTAAAAGTATTGAAAGTATTGGTATTAGCAAAAAATGACAGCAATAACAAAATCTTGTATAAAACATAACTGATAATTTCTACTCTTTGACTGAAGTTTGTTACATTTTAAATTTTATTATTATTATTATTATTATTATTGAGTAGGAATAAAAATCGCTCTCGAGTTGGTATTTATACATGGTGGATATTAATTATACTGACAGACTCTTGGATCTTTTTAAACCCACTATGCTGAACAAACCATATTTAATGAACCTAGGTTGGGAAATACACTGTAAAGGAGAAAACACCTGTTCAGGTACACATGGTATGTAGCAAATGGTGAATGGGTTGAACATACAGTAAGGCTGGTTTATCCCCCATGACTGCTTAGTAACAGCTGTAAAATTATAACACATTTGGCAAAGCTGTGAAATGCTGTACGTATTACAGAATACTGGTATATTGAATCAATAATAAGGGTGCATTATCCATACCATCAACAGGCTGACATGTTACATATAGATGGGTGAATGGGAACAGTGTTAAGGCAGCAAGATTGTATCAAGCCATGTATCCTAAATTCCTAATAGATGACAATCCCATCATATGACCTTTGCCATCATACTTCGGAGTGTGAAAAACCCAACAACTGTTCATGAACTACCCCTGTGTTATTTGTATACCTGAGGGAGAGGAAGGATACTATTGTCCAGGAGGATGCAAGGGATTGATGGGTCTGCTCCAGAATTTTTGCAAGTTACCATTTTGTCTCTCATCAGAATATTTGAATATACTATATGGTGAATGTAGAAGCTTGCAATGCATAAGAATGGTCACATTTTGAACACCTACAATGATTCGCACAGGAATGTTGGACTATCTTTGGTTATTATGTATTCAATAAATATTATATAGGTGTTTCAAAATGTTTTGTATCTATTTCAACTATGGACCAACTGGGGGCTCAGTCTCGACCCCGTCCCTGGCTAATAACCTGGGAAACTGGGTTTTACCTGCCAGAGTTAAAATTGCAAATTATACTTTTTAATGGTGGATTAAATCATACAAAATATAAGAAAATTAAGATTTTTCTTCTTGCTTTTTCAATATTTTCTTTTTCTTTTCCATTTCTTTTGACTGCTCCTCTTCTGCTAGTGAATGTTCATTTTTGTGTTTTGATTTTAGATGCCCCCATAAAGGTTTGGTTGAAAATTTTTTACTTGGGGCACCCAGAGGTCTTCTAATTTCCTGGCTGCAGATATTACATTAAGCTATTTCAAGCCAATCCTGAAACATTGCTGAAATTGATCTTTTTGCCACAGTGACAAAGTATACACAAAATAATTTTTAAATAATGTACCTAAATGATACAAATTTGATTTACAGCAATAAAATAACAATGATATGTATAAATACTGGTTACATTCATAATTTTATATCTTACATTTTTTTCAAACTAATTTCCTGGCTGCAGATGTTACATTTAGCTATTTTGAGCCTATCCTGAAACACTGTAAAGTACTCACATACTGCTGAAGCTAATCTCTTAGCCATAGTGACTGAAAATATAAACAAAATAATAATTTTGAAATAATGTAGCTAAATGATTCAAGTTTGATACACAGCTATAAAATAGCAATGATATGTAAAAATACAGGTTATATTGATAATTTTATATCTTACATTTTTTAAAACTTTACCTTAGGGTCTTACCTAGGTAAACCTGTTGAATCCCTATTGTGAATCATAAAAAAAAAGTGAAATTTTTTAGTTTTTTCAAACTTTTATTATACAAAATCTGTAATTTTCTGATTTTTTCCCCCCTGAAAAATACATATAATCATTAATTCAAGTGAATGTTGGCTTTTCTACTCCTTCCTTATAATTAACTCTAATTTTCTTAACCTAAAATTTCAGTTCTTTTGACCTCTGTAAAAATTTTAAGTAGCCCTGTCCCTGGCAAAATTCTAAGAGTTTGCAGGCAATTGGTCCTCAATTGTGCATTTCTCAACCTAGGTTAATTAAACATTATTTGCCATGTGTTTAATAAGATCCCAGGGTTTGTCGGTATAATTAGTATATACAATATATATACCTTAAGATGGGGGAAAACTAAAAACTAATCAAAATTTTGAAAATTTCAACTTTCAGTTGAGAAAAATCGAGATTACATGACAATTATTTATAATTTTTTTGAGAAATATGAACCTTTCTGAATATTTTTATATAAAATAGTATATGAAAATATGTAAATTACTATTTCTTTAAAATTTAAAATTGAAGGTAATGAAAAAATGAAAGGGGGAAAAACTAACCACTGCACAATACTTAAAAATGGCTATTCAGTAGTGCTTTTTATTAATATAAATAGATAAAACTAGTATTATAGATTATCTAGAACATAATTTGAAGGAAAAAAACACATTTGAACTGAAATATTCAATAATGAGATATGTTTAGACATTTATTGTAACAAAATTTATTCAAATTTTATGCAAATTTTTCAGCTGATATTTCATTTTGTTATACTTGATCTTTTAATGTTGGCTGTCCCAAAGAAGTTGAATTACCATAAATCCCAGTAATCATGAAATTTCAAATTTTGTGAGTAAAAATATTATTTTTGGGCATAACTTTTTTCTACCCATGCAAAGTTCATGAAATTTTCAAAAGTTGCATAGTTGGGTGAGATACAAGTTTTTTGTATATCCAACAATTTAGACACTGTGCACAGGAAAAGTTTTTATAATTTTACTATGCACAGCACCAAAATTGTTGGGTATACAAAAATTTTCCTAAATAAAAAATGTGTAACTTGCCCAACTGTACAATCTCTGAATTATTACTACTATTTTTTTTTATCATTTTTTTTATCATTTTGTTCTGTGCATGGGAAAAATTTAAAATTATTTTTTCCCATACACATTAGCAAAATGGTTGAGTATGAACTGACTAAGGCCCAAGCTCCGGCCAACCTCGACCCTGGTTAATAATCTGAGAAAACTGGGGTTTACCTGCCAGTGTTAAAATTGCAAATTATGCTTATTAATGGTGGATTAAATCAAACAAAATACAAGAAAATTAAGATTTTTCATCTTGCTTTTTTAATATTTTCTTTTCCTTTTCTGATTCTTTTGACCGCTCCTCATCTGTTAGTGAATGTTTTGATTTTAGATTACCCCATAAAGATTTGGTTGAAAAATATTTACTTGGGGCACCTGGATATTTAGATATTTTGAGCCTATCATGAAACATTGTAAAGTGTTCCCATACTGCTGAGCTGATCTTTTAGCCATAGTGACTTTATAGTTTTGAAATAATGTAGCTAAATGATACAAATTTGATAAACTGCATTAACATAGAAATGATTTCTATAAATTACAGGTTATATTGATAATTTTATATCTTACATTTTTTTCAAACTTTAACTTAGGGTCTTACCAAAGTAAATTTGTTATTGTGAATCAAAAAAAATTATTTTTTTAGAAATATTCTGTAGTTTTTTTAAACTTTTAATATACAAAATCTGCAATTTTCAGAAATTTTTTTTGAGAGAATTTGTAAATTTATTTTATTAAAATAAATTTATGAAATTAATTTTATTAAAAATATTGAAATATAAAAGAATATTCTACCAAAAAAAAACAAAATTGAGAATATGGATTTCTTTCATTTAAAAATTTTTTTTTTTTTTTTTTTTTTTTTTTTTTTTTTTTTTTTTTTTTTTTTTTTTATATATATATATATATATATATATATATATATATATATATATATATATATATATATATATATATATATATATATATATAGGGACCGACCGGGGTTGGAATTTGGCCGGGGCCGGGGTTCTGGCCGGGGTTTCCTAAAATTTGTAAAGAGGTCAAAAGCACTGAAATTTAAGGTTAAGAAAATTAGATATAAGGTTTATTTAATTGTAAGGAAGGAGTAGAATAGCCAGCATTCCCTTAAATTAATGATTATATGCATTTTCTCCAAAAAAAAAATCAAAAAATTACAGTTTTGTATAGTTAAAGTTTAAAAAAAGTACAAAAATTAAAAAAAAAAATAATCTAATTCATAATAGTGATTCAACAGGTTTACTTCAGTAAGACCCTAAGGGAAAGTTTGAAAACATGTAAGATATAAAATTATCAATTTAACCTGTATTTATACATATCATTGTTATTTTATTGCCATGTATCAAACTTGTATCATTTAGCTGCATTATTTAAAAATTATTATTTTGTTTATACTTTCAGTCAATATGGCTAAAAGATCAGTTTCTGCAGTATTTGAATACTTTACAATGTTTCAGGATAGGCTCGAAATAGCTAAATGTTAACATCTGCAGTCAGAAAATTAGAAGAGAACCTCCGGGTGCTACAAGTAAAAAAAATTTCAACCAAATCTTTTTGGAGTATCTAAAATCAAAGCACAAAGATGAACATTCACTAGCAGAAAAGGAGCGGTCAAAAGAAACAGAAAAGAAAAAAATTTTAATTTTCTTATATTTTGTTTGAAATTTTTTTTTATTATTTGACTGATTGAGCTGAAATTTTCAAAGTATGTGAATTTTTTCAAGAAGTTCTGAGTTGATTTCGAGCATTTTTTTGAGTCTATAATGGTTTGAAACTTATTTGGACCCAAAGTTGAAAAAAATGAATAACTGGATCAAACCATTGGTCCACATGAGCTGAAAATTTAGCTGAATACCTTTGCCCCAATTTCTTGCATTGGTGGGAATAGGTTTTTGATATCACGTCTAGAAAAAAGTTATATAAGCAGTTGAAAAAAATTTTGCAAAAATCATACCCTTCTGGAGGAAAAGATTATTTATAAAAAACGCTACCTACTATTTTTTTTTATTTGTGAATATTGTTTAGAAGAGGGCAGGGCAACAATATTTATTTAGTGCATATTTAAATGCTCTTTGTTTGAAGTGAGATAGCCTCTCAAACTTTAAGAATTTTTGAAATTTGGCCAAAAAATGGACCTTTTTGAAGGCTATATCTCAAAACCAACGAATGTCATCGAATAAAGTACATAGAGGAATTTGTAGCCCCACCCCTCCTCTATATACACCAAAAATAGGAAATGTCATAGTTGTATTTTTTTTTTTTTTATTTTCTCTGAAAAAGTGGATTTTTTTAGTTCAAAAAAATTTTTTTTTCTATAGTTGGTCCGTTTTTGGCTTATAACATTTTTCCTATAACTCTGGGAACTAAAGTCTATTAGAGACTTTTGTATCCCATTTAATTTTGAATAAATAGTCCAATTTTCAGCTCATTCTAAAAAGTGGTTTGGCACCGCCATTCAATTAAAAAAGGGTAAAATTTCAAAAAAATAAAAAAATAAAAAAATAAATAAATTTTTTTAACCGTAATAGACTCGGAAAACGCTAGAAATAGACTTTTCTTACTGGTAAAAAATCTATACAACTTAAAGTTTCAGCAGAATCGGCTGAAAATAAAAAAAAAAATAAATATTTTAAGTATAATTTGCCATTTTAACCCCGGCCGGCAACCCCGGTTTTCCCTGATTTTTGGCCGGGGCCCCGGTCGGTTCATATATATATATATATATATATATATATATATATATATATATATATATATATATATATATATATATATATATATATATATATATATATATATATATATATATATATATATATATATATATATATATATATATATATCCATAAAACATGGTAAAACTCACCACCCTCAATAGTAAATTTAATATTTTTTTTTTTTTTTGTGAAAGAACCTATTGATATTCTCGGTTTTGGATTTTTTTTTGGTAGAATAGTCTTTTGTATAATAGTTTAATAAATGACAACAATAACTCAAAAAAATTTCCCCTTTTTGGGTAAGTTTTTTTGACAAAATCTGGAAACTTTTCTGAGGTCTGTCCCCCCAAAAATATATTGAGTATGTAACCATTAAACTTCAAAGATTTGAAGAACATTAAAGGTAAGTGTTTGCATTTAAAATCTTTACTTTTAGAAAATATTAATGTTCAAAAGCAGGGGTAAAACTAACCAGAAAAAATTTGATGTCCCTTTATTTTATCTATTTACACAATTTTCAGAGGTTATAAAATTCGGTGAGATACACATTTTTATGTAGAACAATTTTTTTTATACCCAATGATTTTGATTTTGTGCACAGGAAATTTTTTTTTAAAATTTCCCACGCGCAGCATCAAAATGGTTGGATATGAATGGTTGGGTTTACTCCTTCCCTTTGCTTACTCTTTGTCTAGTTTTCTCTCAGATCGTGACATTTCAGCACTTGTAGATGGGGCGAACTCAATCCTTTTCTGTCAACCATGGTGTTCCTCTGGGTTCTGTTTTATCTTCAACTTTATTCTTACTTTTCATTAACGATCTTCTCAACTGCACTTCTAACTCTGTTCAATCTTACGATGATGACTCAACTCTACATTCTTCTACTCATTTCAAATTTGCTCCCTCTTTTGCTTCTAGAGTTGCTTCTCATCTTCAACTTTCTGATTCTATTCTTGCCAATCTTGTTGGGATTTCCCAGTGGGGTCATAACCTTGTGAAATTCAACTCTTTAAAAACTCAACTTCTTCACATCTCCCTCTCAATAACACCTCCTAACTTTCCTATCCTCTTCAATAGCTCTCCCGTATCACCTGTAAATAACATTAACATTCTTGGTCTAAACATAAACAACAAACTGTCTTGGAAACCACATATCACAATGGTTAGCAAAGCAGCCTCTAAGAAGCTTGGAGTTCTGTTCAGATTGCAAGAATTTTTTTCTTCTGAGCAGTTGCTCCATATATATATATATATATATATATATATATATATATATATATATATATATATATATATATATATATATATATATATATAAGGGTCTTATTCGCCCTTGTATAGAGTACCGTTCTCACATTTGGGGGGGGCTCTGGCTCCTCTCTTCTGGATAGGGTTGAATCAAAAGCTAAAATATTAATAAACTGTCCCCTACTTTCAAACTCTCTTGACCCTCTATCTCTGCGATGTGATGTTGGCGCACTATCTCTTCTATAGGTACTACAATAGCAGCAAAATAACACAATAATGGAATTATTATCGGCTCACTTAGGTCCCATTCCTTCTGCTACACCACCATCACCGGAGCAGTCAATGCGTCCTACAGAAAGGAAATCGTTCATTGTAGCACATCACGAGGTTGACGGTGGAGTACACCAACCACCATCATTACCAACCTTAAAGAACCCCGTATCTCGACAGACAACATGACGGATCAGCAATTCCAGGAATTCACGGTGGAAAGTTTAGCCGCACAACAGGCTCACAACGCTATGGTTTTGCAGACACTTGCGATAATAACACAACTGTTCAACAAGCTTAAATTTAATAAGGCTGTGCCACCGGCAAAATTCAACCCTGACACAGACCAAGACCTGAAAGTATTCTTCCGCGAATTCGAAGAATATTGTACAATCCTGTACCCAACACGACAGGACTGGTTAAAGCTCTTGGAATCGTATTTGCAACCCTCGTACCTCGCCCTCTACCATCAACTCCATAAGGCCGAGAAGTCTTACAAAGAGATTAAACAGAACTTACTTGATCTGTTTAATAACGAGGACACATTGAGACAAGACCGGGCAGTCCAAGATTTTATGTCCACTAAAATGAGCAAGAACGAAACTGTCAGAATCTTTGCTATCCGGTTGTTGGATCTCACAAAGAAAGCTTATCCCACCACTTCGGCTGAAGATTGCAAGGAACATGAGACATTACATCAAGTGTTTCTATCAGCTTTGCCGACAGCAATCAACAAGGAGATCACTAGCTATCTCCGAAATCACGAGTGGTGTTCGGGAACCAAAGTTTCCTTTGATCAGCTAGTAAACCTGGCTGATAGACACCTTCATGATTTAAAGCAACATGCCCAACTACCCGTTCCTGAAGTAGTGGATATCTCGAGAGTCATGGCTGAGTCGAGACCCCAACAGAAGCCATGGGTGGAAGTGGTGAAGCGATGGAAGAATACTTCTACCAATGACCAACCACCTCCACAAAAATCAGTCAAGAAAAGGTCGTCAGATAAGGAAAAATGTCAAAAGAATACTATGGGAAACCGCAGTCCCAAGTTTGTTCGGGACAACAAGCAACGTAAAAGTAGCGAAAGTTCCAGCTCTTCAGGACTGTCAAATGACCGAAGACAGGATAATCGATGGCGACAAACTTCGCAGAGGCAAAACAACCAGTGGTGTAGTTTTTGTGATAAAGACACACATACCAAGGACATGTTATATTCTAAACAAAAAGTGTTACAATTGTAAGAAGAGTGGGCACTTGTCTTACCAGTGTTCACAAAAGAATCAACCACAACAACAACAACAACGTTATCCGGAGGATTGTCCCATATGTAACCAATACGGTTACAGTTAAGTGGGTAAACATTGTCCGGAATGGAAAAACCCAAGACCTAGATGACAGAGTAATTCTCCACCAAATCCAGAAAGTAAACAAAGCCATTCAAATATTTCAAAACGATCAATGGTGGAAAATGAAAATGCCACTAGGGGTTTGTCTGTATGAAATCCACCAGAGCAACCTTTAAACTAATTGACCCTGTGACTGAGGGGCCAGTCACGGTTGAAGGGTTAACTACTCCCATTTGGAGTCCCCCATTTGCAACAGAGTTAACATCCACAATTGGCTTAAGGGAGAATTCATCATTACCCGATTTTTCACAACTCCGGAAATGGGTTGATGTTCCCAGATATCTCTTACGAAATTCTTATTTCCACCATCAACAGAATCAACAGTACTTATCAACTAACACAACAAAACGAAGCTTATCAACCAGAGCATGCGGAAATCAACAAAGAACAGGGGGAGATATCAGATGGAAGAGTCATTGCCGGACGCGATGCCGGACTCCAACGGTTTTACCTGAGGATGACAGTGACAAGGGCGACGATTTTTCATATCAACTCGCTGAAGAGGATCATCACTTGTTGGAGGAGTTGAGGAAACGGCAGATGAAAGCTCAGGAAGAGATATTTAAACTGATCGATGCCGATTTTTCAACTTTCTTGTCTGACTCATACAGAGTTTTACAAGCATCATTTGACTTAACGATGGAAACAAATGCAGATTATTGGGTAAACTCCAGATCAAACAGATCAGCCGAAGTATCTGACCTAACTGACATTAACACTACAAGATTCACCCAAACATCTAACAATACCTCCGGAAGAAGAGGATCTGTTCAACATAACGATGAATTAATCATTTGAAGGGTTTTGTCAGTTAGATTATTCGGTGGATCAGGATTCATTCGAAGGATTTGTGCCTTGGGCTCTTTCCATTATAACGGAAGAACCTGGTAAACATTATCAACTGAATTTTAGCAATAAAACGGCCGAGTCTTTGAAGGGATTTGATCCAGAGGGGTTTTTCATTGAGGAGGACTACATGGAACTTCAAGAACCTGTAAAAGCATCGTCAATGGATGAAGAGCAATCAATGAACATCACTTACTTAATGGGGACGGATTCAAAAGAACCAGAGCCTTTGTCACGTCGATTGCGATCCCAGGGAGAAGCCCCACGACATGACTACATCATGGATCGTGCACTTGAATATCATCAGTGCCAAAAATAGATATGTTAAATTAAAGTGCAGTGAAGTGAAATAATAAAATATAATAGTGAATAAAAAGCGAAGTGTAATAGGAAAAAATAATAGTAAAAAAAAATAAAATAAAAAAAAATAAATAAAAAATTTGAAATATATGTAGATATATGTATTGTAGTTAGTAGTAATCATAGTAATTAAATAATAATACAATACTAAATTAATACTACTAAACTGAAATAACTACTAGAAATTAAAACAGTTGCTTGGAGTAATAAAATTTTCCTTTTTCTAAGTAATTTAATAAATTGATGGTGGAGAAAACAATACATTCAATAAAACACAAATCAACTAAAAACAAAACTAATAAATGAAATATTATGCATATATTGAAATACTGATTATATTATTGTAAAAATTTTTTTATGTTCTATAAGGATATATTGTTTTTCAGTTTGAGAGTAAACAAGATGCAACAAGGACTGTTGTTCTCAGGCACCTCAGAGGTGGGGGTGTTGGAAAGAATAAGGGAACAGCTCCGGCAGAAATATGACCAACATTTTTTTTTCGTGTCACTCAGGCGCAAACTTGTTACTCTTGGGGCAGCATCCCACTCATTTTCTTAAATGTCATCACATGGAATTAGTAATTCGGAAACTAGAGTATACTACTCTCAGGCGTTCGTAGATTCCATGGGCATGGGTGAACAACCTTCAACTTTCTCTGAGTCATCTCAACCATATGACAGAGTGAAAAATAAGAAGGGTTCGTTTCCGGATTGTTCTCTACTTAAGTTAGAGGGGTGAGATGTTATTTGGTTGTAAAGGAATTTTCAATCATTTTCTTCAATAAAATATCCCAGTCCTCTTCATAACCAACTCTTTCCATGGCACGACATCTTAACACTACTGCTTGCCATCCATAAAGTTGGTCATTCTACATAACCAAGACCAACTTAGGTAAGGGGGTGTGAGCATGTGCTATTCCAAATTTTATTATTCTTTTCTTCCCAATAGTTATTGCTGAAGAAAGAAATAGATGATCGATATCAAAAAGAAGAAGAGGGATTTTGACTACAAAATATTAACAATTAATTTATACTTTTTTTGCTTGTTTTTCTAAAAATTTTATTTTCTTCACTAGGTAACTGTCTTTATAACTTAGAATTTAATACAAAGTTAACTCTACTTTATACTTAGAATTTTGATACAAAAATAACTATCGCAAATAATAAGTTGAATATAAAACTACAAGAGTTAACAACTTTATGAACTCTCAACTATAAAGATTTAATTCAAGTATTGGAATCAATTCTACAGTGATCAATATGTGAGTCAATTCAAATATTCTTAAAAATTTCTAATTAATAAAGTTTATCAAAATATCTTATAAATAATTTTCTGATTTTTAGTTTCAACTCTGAAACTACTACAACCATAACTGATTATAAGTTATCAGTTAACTTCCTCCTTCTTTTATTGCAAATAATAAGTTGAATTGAAGACGGGTGTCTTCTTATTTGACAAACAGTCAATTAAGAAACCAACATACCCGTCAGTTCTTTACAACCCAGTGCCTTACTCTGCGCTGTTCTTCGTAAACATCTTTCTTTATTGTTCTGCTCGAATTCTGATAATGTCATTATTTCTTGTTCATATTCCTTAGCCGTCTTCCAACAATTAAACAATTGTTTTTTTTTTGTTTTTCAATGATCTCCCACTTTTGTCTTTGAATTTATATTAAATCTGCTGAAGCTGTTCCTTTTAGGGATCCATATTGCCCTCGCAAAGGTCCTGAGGACTTCCATTCGTTAAAAATCAGATCGCAACAACAATTTAACTTCCCAATATCATCCAGTTGAAGAGGACACCATTCAACAACATCGTCCATCCTAAAAGGAGAAGATGATACAACAGATCAACACACCAGTGGACTCAACATCAACATTGAGTTTTACAACAACTATTATATTTAGTTTTCTCTTGTTGGTTATATAAGGTTGAATGATATTGCTAACAATATATATATATATATATATATATATATATATATATATATATATATATATATATACCGACCGGGGCCCCGGCCCATATGCCGGCCACCCCGGCCATTTTACTGACCCGGCCCCGGCCAAAAATCAAGGAAAACGGGGTTTGCCGGCCGGGGTTAAAATGGCAAATTATACATAAATTTTTTTTTTTTTTTAATTTTCAGCCGATTCTGCTGAAACTTTCAGTTATATAGATTTTTTACCGGTAAGAAAAGTCCATTTCAAGCGTTTTTCCGAGTCTATTACGGTTAAAAAAAAATTTTTTTTTTTTTTGAAATTTTTCCCTTTTTTAATTGAATGGCGGTGCCAAACCACTTTTTAGAATGAGCTGAAAATTGGACTATTTATTCAAAATTAAATGGGATACAAAAGTCTCTAATAGACTTTTGTTCCCAGAATTATAGGAAAAATGTTATAAGCCAAAAACTGACCAACTATAGAAAAAAAATTTTTTTGAACTAAAAAAATCCACCTTTTCAGACAAAATTTAAAAAAAAAAATACAACTGACATTTCCTATTTTTGGTGTGTATAGAGGAGGGGTGGGGCTACAAATTCCTCTATGTACTTTATTCGATGACATTCGTTGGTTTTGAGATATAGCTTCAAAAATTTCCATTTTTGGCCAAATTTCAAAAATTCCCATAGTTTGAGAGGCTATATCTCGCTTCAAACAAAGAGCATTTAAATATGCACTAAATAAATATTGTTGCCCTGCCCTCTTCTAAACAATATTCACAAATAAAAAAAAATAGGTAGCGTTTTTTATAAATAATTTTTTCCTCCAGAAGGGAACGATTTTTGCAAATTTTTTTTCAAGTGCTTATATAACTTTTTTCTAGACGTGATATCAAAACCCTATTCCCACCAATGCAAGAAAATTGAGGCAAAGGTATTCAGCTAAATTTTCAGCTCATGTGGGACCAGTGGTTTGATCCAGTTATTCATTTTTTTCAACTTTGGGTCCAAATAAGTTTCAAACCGTTATAGACTCAAAAAAATGCTCGAAATCAACTCAGAACTTCATGAAAAAATTCACATACTTTGAAAATTTCAGCTCAATCAGTCAAATAATAATAATAAAAAAAATTCAAACAAAATATAAGAAAATTAAGATTTTTTTCCTTTTCTGTTTCATTTGACCGCTCCTTTTCTGCTAGTGAATGTTCATCTTTGTGCTTTGATTTTAGATACTCCAAAAAGATTTGGTTGAAATTTTTTTACTTGTAGCACCCGGAGGTTCTCTTCTAATTTTCTGACTGCAGATGTTACATTTAGCTATTTCGAGCCTATCCTGAAACATTGTAAAGTATTCAAATACTGCAGAAGCTGATTAAGCCATATAATAAAAAAATGAAATTTTTAAATAATGCAGCTAAATGATACAAGTTTGATAAATAGCAATAAAATAACAATGATATGTATAAATACAGGTTAAATTGATAATTTTATATCTTACATTTTTTCAAACTTTACCTTAGGGTCTTACTTAAGTAAACCTGTTGAATCACTATTATGAATTAGAAATATTTTTTTTAATTTTTGTACTTTTTTTAAACTTTACTATACAAAACTGTAATTTTTTTGATTTTTTTTTTTGGAGAAAAAATGCATATAATCATTAATTTAAGTGAATGTTGGCTATTCTACTCTTCCTTACAATTAAATAAACCTTATATCTAATATTTTAACATTAAATTTCAGTGCTTTGACCTCTTTACAAATTTTAGAAAACCCCGGTCGGTTCCTATATATATATATATAAAAAATATATATATATATATATATATATATATATATATATATATATATATATATATATATATATATATATATATATATATATATATATATATTAGTGCTGTGCAAATTAATTCAGAGTGGTGAAATAAAACAATTATTTGCTATATTGAAGTTTATTTTAAAAAAAACGTCAAGGGTATAAGAGTTGATATATTTAATAGGAGGTATGACCTCCTCTCGCTTTTACAAGCATTTGCACTCTATTTAGCATAGATTCGACCAAAGTTGAACTCATTTTTGACATTTCTTCATCATGGTACCAGACGTTAATAACAGCACAAATCAGCTTTTGCATTGTCGAAGTCTTCTTTCTGGAGCCTACGTTTGATTTTAGACCATAGATTTTCTATGGGATTTATGTCAGGAGAATTTCCAGGCCAGTCTAAAACCGTTAGTCACTTTCATTGAAGAATGAGAGCATTTTGCGTGAAGTATGGCATGGAGCAAGATCCTGCTGAAAAATGCCAT
The DNA here is from genome assembly GCA_009176605.1 of Armadillidium nasatum. Lineage (NCBI taxonomy): Eukaryota > Metazoa > Arthropoda > Malacostraca > Isopoda > Armadillidiidae > Armadillidium > Armadillidium nasatum. Next base: position 86,358 of record SEYY01000988.1, read on the forward strand.
CTCCATCAGGAAAATCCATTCTCATCATATGAAGCAAGTGAGTCTGCAAAATTGCCTTGTATTTATCACTGTTCATCATGCCCTCAACATTAATAAGCCTCCCTATACCTTTAGCACTAAAACTACCCAAAAAAATCTTCTTAGATGGATTTTTGGGCACTTGTTGAATATGTCCCGACAGAAGTGCTTCACCTTTGCTTCATCTCATGACCTGTGACCTGTAACCATGTACTTCAAAATGCGATTCATCTGAAAAGATTACTTTTCTCCAGTCGTCAGTCGTCCATCCAGCATACGTACGTGCCCAGCTAAGACCTTTTTTCTTCATAACAGATGTCAATAACTGTTTCTTTTGCGGTTTTCTGGCAAGTCTGCCAACCTCAAGAAGCCTTCTTCAGACAGTTGAAGAAGAAACATTTACGCCTGCTGAAGACAGATTTCTGCAAAGGTCTGCACTTGTTTTCTTAGGATCCTTTACACTATTTCTGATGATAATCTTGTCATTGTGAGGTGTTGTCTTGCGTTTTCTTCCACATTTTCCTCGTCGAAGTGTTGAAGGTTCACCAAAGTCTTCATTTCTTTTCAGGATATCGCCAATGGTAGATTTAGTCACCCTCATTTTCTCAGTCTGATGCTACGACTACTATGCTTTCTAAGAGCTACAATACTTGCACTCTTCTTCGGAGTGATATGCATCATGAAAACCAAGTAAAACTGAACACGTTCAAAGCAACAACCTTTCTCCACAATTCCTGCAGTAGCACTGACGTGTTTGCTAGTATGTGCATACAACATAAAACCACCAGAATAATTGCCCAATACCACCAGAACAGTTGACAAATACCACCAGAACACTCTTATATCTTAAAAAATAGATAACCTTTTGTAGCATTGCAAAAAAGTTGGGCTTATTATGAATGTTGCAAAATTTAACACTGTCTGAACTAATTTGCACAGCACTGTGTATATATATATATATATATATATATATATA
>SEYY01000989.1:2500-5000 GCA_009176605.1 Armadillidium nasatum
CTATACTGGTAATTTGATCCGTTGGAACCATATCAAGCATGTGGGGTCCAGTGTCTTTGGTGACTCCTTCTGATGTCTACCATGTTCAGGAAATTTTGAAATGAATTTCGACTTTGAAAACTCTTTATTTACACTGTCAACTTTATCTTCTATATCCTTTTTTATTAATTTCAGCATCGATAATAAACTTAAAAAGATATTTAATTAACTGTGTTCGTCATAATAATATGTTGAGATGCAAAAAATTTGTTTGAAGCTTCAATAATAAATCTTACACCATGTGAATCATTTAGAAGTTAGGCTAACATTTAGTTATTTTCAATAATTAAGATTTCATTCGTTTGATCACTATCATTTTCATCTTCAAATATTTTGAAACCTTCCTCCATAGTTATCTGGTGTTTCAGATTATGAGAATAAAGTTTGTGATTCTTTAATAGAGTCACTCTGGTCTTTCTTTCACAAACTAACAATTGACATCATGATCTATTCTCGACATTTTCATCATCCTTTCCACCTTCCTTACTGAATTCAATGCTATATTTTATTTTTGTGAAACAATGAGAAAGTTGCTCTTCAATACTAAATAATTATGTAAATTGAAGTAAAAATTTCAATTATTGCACAATTTTCTTTCCCTTTTGCCTAAAATAATTTTTAAATAAACCAACTTGATCCGCATTTGCTCTTAAACTATTTTGTTATAAATTAAAAATCGCTCGTTTAGTTTAATATTAGTCGATCACGTTTATAAAATTCATATTCATGTGAATAGTTTTTTATTTTGTTATACTTGTTTATTTTAAATAAAAAAGGCATCAACAACTATGAAGATCCTCTTTAATAAAACTATAATTGAAACGGTCCTAATTTTCGACACCTTAAGCTTATATCAGGGTTTGTTTGAACTTAATTCTGGACCGATTGAGATTGCAAAGGTTCAGTGGTCTACTTGGTATTTAGAATCTAACTTGTAATATATATTTTAAAGAAATTAAATTATGATAAACCTTTTATATTTTGGTAATTAAACTATTTTATAAACCTTAAATAAATAAATAATTATTTCCTCCATTGGATAAAAGTCTGTCATACCTTTTCCCTTAATGGCTTCTATTTCATTCACTCCCGATCCTGATTCTCCTCCACTCAAGACTTCGCAAGTATTACTCACCGAAATACAAGATTTCTCATCTTCTTTCGAGATTACCAGACTCACTTTGATTTTTTCTAGAGCGTGACAACGAGGAGTGGGGGTGTCTATGCTCTTTTGGTGTTCCTTCGACCATATTATTTGTACAATTTTCATCTCAAACTTCTGCTTCCATCTTGTTTACCTTACCTAGATTTGAGGAAACGGGGAGAACAGTATATATATGAGTGTTAATGGGAGAGCTTTAATAGTTTCTGAATTCAGGTAGTTTGACACCTTCTCGATGATCAAGAAACTCTTATTACTGCTTCGTGTTCTTTTCATTCAATCTTTCTTTAAATTGACTTGAATTTTCAAGTCAAAATTTTAATTTAATTAATATATTCCTTTTCTTTTTTAAATTAATGTTCTGCAGGTTGTTTGCTGCTCTTTCAATCTCTGATGCTTTATTAAATGCAGATCTTTCTCAATGTGATACCTCATTTGTACTTTCACTGCAACTCTTTCGCAGAACTTTTTTTTTTTGAGCTGCCTCTTTTTGAAATTTTACTGCAGCTCTTCTTCTTTGAGCTCCCTCTTTCTGAAATATCGCTACAGCTCTTTGTCTTTGTGCTGCTTCTTTCGAAATTTCGCTACAGTTCTTTCTTTCCTCAGTAGCAACTTTTTCGACTACATTCTTTGATACTCTTTCAGTCTTTTTCTACTTTATTCACTTCACAGCGTGAAAACTTATTCACATCATAAATCAATATTTCAATCACAAAAGGTAAACTATCAAATAAAACAAAAGGTTAAAAAAATACATTATATAAAATATAAAGTACAAAAATACACAAACGAAAAAAAAAAAAAAAAAAAAAAAAAAAAAAAAAAAAAAAAAAAAATATTATATATATATATATATATATAATATAAATATATATATATAATATATATATATATATATATATATATATATATATATATATATATATATATATATATAAATATATATATATATATATATATATATATATATATATATATATATATATAATATATATATATAGTATATATATATATATATATAATATATATATATTTATATATATATATATATATATATATATATATATATCCTTTATTTCTGCTTGTCTTCAACAAAAATGTCTTGGAGAAATATAAGTTGGGTACGTGGATTAATACTTTTATGTGAAAAAGTTAATAAAAATTCTCCATTTTTAATTTCAAAAGACTCCGATGATTCCTGAAACAAAAAAACATTTTATATATATATATATAATATATAATATATATATATATATATATATATAATATATATATATATTATATATATATATATATATA
>SEYY01000989.1:19239-31739 GCA_009176605.1 Armadillidium nasatum
TGCGATTTATTTAATTTTGTTTTGAAAATATTTTTAAAAATTTATATTTTAAAATAAACCTGTTATTATTTTAAACTCGGAAATAATTTACTTTTCAAATACAATTCTTCAGCATTTTCTAAACAATCTTTCCAATTTCATAACAGATTGTGAGAGCTGCTCTGTCTTTTCTTATTTATATAATTCAATATCAGTTAGCATAATAAAACTGTGGTGGGAGAACACACAGCAAGCAGCGCTGAGGTTTTCAAAACAAAAGTGTAACAAAGAAAATAATAATAATAATAATAATAATGAATATATTCTCGTATATAATTACCTCTTCATTTAAACATTTGAAACTGCGTCGTTATACATTCAAAATTAAGTCAGTTACAACATATCGAACAGCATTTATTCTGTTATTCCTGTTACTAACAACAATAATAGTTTTTTACGAGTACAAATTCAGTTACTATGTCGTTTTACGACCGTTGGGATTCGAAGCGTGTTCGTCGGGCATTAAAAATGCATTCGAGGGAGAGATAGAATTGCATACGAATATTGAGAGCATTTTCCACAAAAGAAGGAAATCCTGCTCGAAATATATGCTCTCCATTTACAAGAGAAATGATAAAATAATGCCTCGTAATACAAATCATTCAGGTAATAATATTTTTTTTTTAAACCTGATTTTTATGTCATGTTCTGAAACTACACACAATTCCCGCATCCATTAACACAGGGGATGTTTTTGAAATTTAACATCCAAGTCTCTTATTCTGTTTTAAATCAGTGTTTCCTATTTATAACAAATAATTATACTTAACCCTAACACAGCAATAGTTAAAATTCTTGTTTAACGATTGTTATATAAAGCTCCATACTATTATTAACATCCCACTGTCAAGTCCAATCTCAAAGTGATCTTATTCTGTTTTCACTTTCCAAAGCAGATTCAATAATTTTGGAAATGGAACTTAAAATACTAAATCTTAAACAAAAAAAAGGGCTATTAAATTCCATCATAAAGAACCATAATATTCCCCTGGTAATGTTTGCTATTCCTTCAACCAAATTTGAAGAACATTTATTTTTTAGTGCATCAATGAGATATTTCGAACCCTCCCCCCCTTTTCTAGTCACTAATATAATGATGGGATAAATGGGTTTGCCAATTATCTTTCCCAAGTAGAATAGGAAACAGACAAACATGTACACACATGCACAAAGCACACATAAATATACACACATTTTGGGTAAAAACTATGATTTTTTAAAAATATATATATATATATATATATATATATATATATATATATATATATATATATATATATATATATATATATATATATATATATATATATATATATATATATATATATTATATATTATTATTATTATTATTATTATATTATTATTATTATTATTATATATTATTATATATATATATATATATATATATATATATATATATATATATATATATATATATATATATATATATATATATATATATATATATATATATATATATATATTTTAAAAATTTCCATTACTTTAATAAATTTAACAATTTTATAATTGATGTGAAAGAAATAAATCGTATATTTTCTTTATTTAAATGTGTAAATACATGTGATTTTATTGTATAGAATAATTTAGACCGGGTGTTCCACTCGCCCTCAGCCCCAGATAAGCGCTTAAAGCAATCAAAGTACTGCTCACAAGTTAATGAAATTTCCTACGAACAAACCTTGAAGGGGAGAGCATCAAGAGCTCTCATTGCGTGTGGATGTGTTTCACTCGCTCTAAACTCGTGATGGTCTGAAGGGCAATATTTTGTCTGCCTGGAGGGACGGCATATCCCCTAGTAGGTGAGGTCAGCTGTCAAAAAAAAAAACCTTGATGTACGTCGTTGTACGAGAAGGGAGGTAAAATCATGATAGGTCGCTCCACTTGCCACATGTACGACATCTGCATGTACGAAATTGATTCCTTCTTTGAAGATCAGGTCATTCTCAAGGGACTTTGGTAACAACCTCTGTAATTTGGGAAATCGTGTGCAGGCAAGCCTTAATGTTATATACGATTACTTCCAAAATTCTAATACTTTAAATTAAGAGCTCTTAAATTGTGATGCAGAAACAATCTTTCCTCTAATTTCTGGGGCAATTCGATTTAATCTTGAGAGTATATTTGGCCCCCACTACTAATCAGCCTTTCACTCTCAATAGAACAGGGTGGAGCAGAAATATTTATAAGCCAATATATGTAAATTAATCGACAAAATAATCGGCAGAAAACTGACGATGACGACCATGACGATTTAGAAAAAAAATATGCTGATATAATATAATTTAAAGAACTATAATTTCTAACTGTGTTGCTAGATTTCTTCTCATATATATATATATATATATATATATATATATATATATATATATATATATATATATATATATATATATATATATATATATATATATATATATATATATATATATATATATATATATATATATATACACACAGATTGCTCTATTTCGTATGTGACTATGAACCCTAGGGGAGGTTTAGGAAACCAAATTTGTCAGTATTTATCCTTGGCATTATTAAAAGACTTCTTCGACATTAGGGTAAGTACTTCACCTCGGAGAATCAATTGCTATTTATAATAGCAATATATATACTATCATTTAAAAGTAATTAAGATTTTTAACTTTTAAGAGGAACGAAAATCCTTTGATTCATTCTAACTCAGGCCGAAGATCTAAATCCTTGTTTTATAACTTGAAGTAATTATCCCTCGTTTAGTATAGACTATATACTATAATAATAATAATAATAATAATAATAATAATAATAATAATAATAATAATAATAATAATAATAATAATAACAAAAAAGGTAAACAAAAATATTGAAATAGGAAAAGTAAAATAACAGAATATTTTAAAAATTTTAAAATTTTATATATATAATATATATATATATATATATATATATATATATATATATATATATATATATATATATATATATATATATATATATATATATATATATATATATATATATATATATATATAATCCCCAAATTTTGGTTTCAGGTTGCAATCCACCCTAAAATGTATGACAAATTATCTCCAAATTTTAAAACAAGTATACCAGTCTCAAATTCAAGTTGCTTCACAAAGGATTTAGCCAAAATATCTTACAACACCCTTTACTCTATGCTTTACAAGGAAGCTGTGAACAAGAGAACGCCTCAGGATGCTTTAAAAGTATCCTACCACATAGAAAATTACCCTTGTCCAGCAGAAATTTTAATTCAAAATCGTCAATACTTTAAAGAAATGCTTTCATTGCACAATCATACACAACAGAAAATCACTGAATACATCAAAGAACAATTTATGGAAACTTCAGAAATTATGAAAATAAAGGTTCTTATAAGCATTCACGTGAGGAGAACTGATTATCTAAGGCATATGAATATTTTATACCAAAGAAGTGTCCTCACACCTTGTTACTACATTAATGCCATAAATTTTTATAGGAAAAGGTTAGTTATCAAATAATTAGAAAAATTAATAATGGAAAATATGATTTAAATTATTTCACAAAATAAAATTACTTTGAAATTTTCAGATATGATAATCAGGTGATTTTTCTTCTATCTAGTGATGACCTTGATTGGTGTAAAGCTTTTCTGTCTTTTCCTGATGTAATTAATGCAGGTAATATCAGTATGATAATCCTAAAGCAATAATACAAACACACTGTATTTGCGTCTAAATCTTCACATATTACAGCAACTTTTCACTTTAGATCAAACCCTGGGGATTTCAAACACGAACAAGTTCTAAAAAATCTTTCCTCAAATATCAAAAATATTTATTCTTTTACAACGTTTCACTCTCCCATCTTAAGTAAACTAACTAACAAACTATATATATATATATATATATATATATATATATATATATATATATATATATATATATATATATATATATATATATATATATATATATATATATATATATATATATATATATATATATATATATATATATATATAACAATTGATAAATCTAATATGAAAACTTCTAATCAGACTTTAAATTCTAATGTATATTATTTAATAATAATAATAATAATAAAATAATAATAAAAATAATAATAATAATAATAATAGTAAATGCCTAATCATTTTATATTTAATTTTTACTTGCAGGAAATGGAACAAAAGATGAAGCTGTCTACGATTTTTTCTTATTATCATCCTGTAATCACCATATCATTGGACTTGGTACCTTTGGATTCCTTAAGTGCCTTTTACGGAAACGGAACGATTATGTATCCACTCATTGACACAAACAAACCATCGGAATTAGAGAGGAGCTACATATGCTCAAATTCTAGTATTCTAATCCCAATGTTGGATAATATTTATTCATAGTAGAAAATGATGAATGGGTAGAACAAAAATATAAGTATGACTTTACAATTCTATGCAATGTTGTGAATCAAAATTATTTTTAAACAAGTTATTAGGTTTCACATAAAGAACTTTTCCCATAATATTATACCAAATCTTCTGCAAAACCTAATAGGATAATAGGATAATAGAATACCCAGTTATACAAAATAAAATAATCAGCAAATATATATAAAAAACTATTTGAAATTTTAATTTAAAATAAAAAATATATATAATATATTTGAGCATATGTTCATATGCTAATTCTTTATATATATATATATATATATATATATATATATATATATATATATATATATATATATATATATATATATATATATATATATATATATATATATATATATATATATATATATATATATATATATATACTTCACAATGAAGTAAACTACTGATAAACTAAAATAATATATTTTAGAACACTTGCAAAAACTCCTTTAATAATATTAAAAGAGTATTCAGAAACAATTTCCTGAAAAAAAGTAAAACTCACAAATCGAATTTACTCACATAAACAATTAAACCGAAAAGGTCTTTGACCAAAACAAAAATGACAAACAATTTTTACAGTATGTCGCACCAAAGAAATAAAAATACAATTTTTTTTGTACTTTCTATATATTTGATATTCACTTGATAAAATTGAATAAATAAATGTATTCTGAGGAAAATTTAATTTTTTTTACCCCATGGTCAAGTTTAGAAAGTAAATTTTATTTGTGTTAAGTTTAACATTGCATAAATGAAGACATCATGTTACTACACTGTGAAGACAAGTCTTTACATTTAGGTTTTCATAGGAATGTTAAAAACATATTCAAGTCTTATAACCCCCCCATATTTTATATAAAATATATAAATTTCGACCTTATTAATAGGAGGATATAAGAATGACATTTTTTACCATTCATATACATTATCAAGCTATTCAAAATCAAAGTTGATGCCATCAACATTAATGAATGGATATAAATAAACATACAAACTACATTTAAAAAAATAAGGCTTCAAAATTCACAATCATAACTTTATTTTCATAAAGCTGTATATATATATATATATATATATATATATATATATATATATATATATATATATATATATATATATATATATATATATATATATATATATATATATATATATATATATATGAACCGACCGGGGCCCCGGACCCGGCTAAAAATCAGGGAAAAACCGGGGTTTGTCAGCCGTGGTTAAAATGGCAAATTATATAAATTATTCAGTTTTAAATTTTTTTTTTTAATTTTCAACCGATTCTGCTGAAATTTTCAGTGTATATAGATTTTTTATCGGTAAGAAAAGTCAATTTCTAGCGTTTTTCCGAGGCTATTACGGTTAAAAAGTTTTTTTTTTTTTTTTTTTTTTTTGAAATTTGACCCCTTTTCAAAAGAATGGCGGGGCCAAACCACTTTTTAGAATGATCTGAAAGTTGGATATTTATTCAAAATTCTATGGGCTACAAAAGCTTCTAATAGACTTTTGTTCCCAGAGTTATAGAAAAAATGTTATAAGCCAAAAACTGACCAACTATCGAAAAAAAATTTTTTTAACTAAAAAAATCCACCTTCTCAGACAAAATTTAAAAAAAAAAAAATACAACTATAACATTTCTTATTTTTGAGTGGATGTATAGAGGAGGGGTGGGGCTACAAATCCCTCTATATGCTTTATTCGATGCGATTCGCTGGTTTCGAGATATAGCCTTCAAAAAGGTCCATTTTTGACCAAATTTCAAAAATTCCCAAAGTTTGAGAGGCTATATCTCGCTTCAAACAAATAGCATTTAATAATGCACTAAATAAATGTTCTTGCCCTGTCCCTCCTCTAAGCAATATCCACAAATTTAAAAAAAATAGTAGGTAGCGTTTTTTTAAATAATTTTTTCCTCCAGAAGGGTACGATTTTTGAAAAGAAAATTTCAAATGCTTATAACTTTTTTCTAGACGTGATTCAAAAATCTATTCCCACCATTGCAAGAAATTGGGGCAAAGGTATTCAGTTAAATTTTCAAGCTCATGTGGACCAGTGGTTTGACCCAGTTATTCATTTTTTTCAACTTTTGGTCCAAATAAATTTCAAACCGTTATAGACTCAAAAAAATGCTCGAAATCAACTCAGAACTTCGTGAAAAAATGCATATACTTTGAAAATTTCAGTTCAATCAGTCAAATAATAACATCGAGACCAAGATGTACGTGTACGTGTGTGCAAAAATCTTGATATGGTACGCATGAGCCAGTGAGAGGCTCATGGACCTATGCGAGGGGAACAGGTGGGGATCAGTGTCCTCGGTGGGTGGGGTAGGGGTGAGGAGGTGCCGAGAGCGCGATCCCCTCAACCTGTTCCCCCACGCGTAGGTCAGTGAGCCTTTCACTGGTCCATGCGCACCATCTCAAGATTTTACATACAAGTACACCTTGGTCTCGAAGTTTCTCTTCTGTAACCCCCTCCTATGAATCCATTCCTGTTCTTTCCTAAAATGATACTATGTTGTCTCGGTAGACGTATGATTAATTGATAATGTTGCTTTAAGATGGTATCTTTCTCTTCTTTTCCATGGAAACATACCTAAAATCTTTGTATGATGGTTCAAAGTTGATATCTACGTACGTTCCTGAGTCTATCGTGAGAGAAATATACTTAAATGCTCTACCTTCTTTTAACTTTGGGGTTAATTATTCTTTCAATGATACATATTTTCATTCAAAACAGTATATAGAACAAGTGAAATACTAAATATTGATATATATATATATATATATATATATATATATATATATATATATATATATATATATATATATATATATATATATATATATATATATATATATATATATATATATATATATATATATATATATATATATATATATATATATATATATATATATATATATATATACAGGAACTCGTTTAACTTTTTTTTTTTTTTTTATACATTACACCATATCCCGCATGATGCAGGGTGGAGTCGACTGCAGGAAAATTCCTTCAGTCGTACATGGGAAGACTGAAAAAAAAAACTGGTTAAAAGGAATCCCAAACCCTAGAACCATGCGAAGAACTATTCCTCATGATTCAACCTTGTCGTCCAATCCAAACTCGTGTTTTAAATTATATATTCATAATACTAATGATGAATTTTCCACTTAGGCCGAAAGTATGTTAATTGAAAGTTTTGTTACTCCTCCAGAAAATTTAAAAAATAATTTAAATGCGATTTATTTAATTTTGTTTTGAAAATATTTTTAAAAATTTATATTTTAAAATAAACCTGTTATTATTTTAAACTCGGAAATAATTTACTTTTCAAATACAATTCTTCAGCATTTTCTAAACAATCTTTCCAATTTCATAACAGATTATGAAAGATGCTCTGTCTTTTCTTATTTATATAATTCAATATCAGCATAATAAAACTGTGGTGGGAGAACACACGCAAGCAGCGCTGAGGTTTTCAAAACAAAAGTGTAACAAAGAAAATAATAATAATAATAATAATGAATATATTCTCGTATATAATTACCTCTTCATTTAAACATTTGAAACCGCGTCGTTATACATTCAAAATTAAGTCAGTTACAAAATATCGAACAGCATTTATTCTGTTATTCCTGTTACTAACAACAATAATAGTTTTTTACGAGTACAAATACAGTTACTATGACGTTTTACGATCGTTGGGATTCGAAGCGTGTTCGTCGGGCAGTCAAAATGCATTCGAGGGAGAGATAGAATTGCATACGAATTTTGAGAGCATTTTCCACAAAAGAAGGAAATCCTGCTCCAAATATATGCTCTCCATTTACAAGAGAAATGATAAAATAATGCTTCGTAATACAAATCATTCAGGTAATAATGTTTTTTTGTAATGTTGATTTTTATGTCATGTCCCGAAACCACACACAATTCCCGCATCCATTAACACAGGGGATGTGTTTGAAATTTAACATCTGTCTCTTATTCTGTTTTACATCAGTGTTTCCTATTTATAATAACATTAATAATTAAACTTAGCCCTATAACAACAAAACCTAGGAAAATATATCTTACATAATACTCTAAGTTGAAATAGTCAAAATTCTTGTTTAACGATTGTTATATAAAGCTCCATACTATTATTAACATCCCACTGTCAAGTCCAATCTCAAAGTGATCTTATTCCGTTTTCACTTTCCAAAGTAGATTCAATAATTTAGGAAATGGAACTTAAAATAATAAATCTTAAATAAAAAAAAAAAAAGGCTATTAAATCCCATCATAAAGAACCATAATATTCCCCTGGTAATGTTTGCTATTCCTTCAACCAAACTTTGAAGAACATTTATTTTTTTTTAGTGCATCAATGAGATATTTCGAACCCCTTTTTCTAGTCACTAATATAATGATGGGATAAATGGGTTTGCCAATTATCTTTCCCAAGTAGAATAGGAAACAGACAAACATGTACACACATGCACAAAGCACACATAAATATACACACATTTTGGGTAAAAACTATGATTTTTTTAAATATATATATATATATATATATATATATATATATATATATATATATATATATATATATATATATATATATATATATATATATATATATATATATATATATATATATATATATATACGATGGGGCGATTAGGAATTTTTTGACGATGAAAATGATGATTGTAGTAAATTTAACGATTATTATTATTATTATTATTATTATTATTATTATTATATATATATATATATATATATATATATATATATATATATATATATATATATATATATATATATATATATATATATATATATATATATATATATATATATATATATATATAAAATTTCCATTACTTTAATAAATTTAACAATTTTATAATTAATATGAAAGAAATAAATCGTATATTTTCTTTATTTAAATGTGTAAATACATGTGATTTTATTGTATAGAATAATTTAGACCGGGTGTTCCACTCGCCCTCAGCCCCAGATTTGCGCTTATAGCAATCAAAGTACTGGTCAAAAGTTAATGAAATTTCCTACGAACAAACCTTGAAAGGGAAAGCATCATGAGCTCTCATTGTTTGTGGATGTGTTTCACTCGCTCTAAACTCGTGATGGCCTGAAGGGCAGTATTTTGTCTGCCTGGAGGGACGGCATATTCCCTAGTAGGTGAGGTCAGCTGTCAAAAAAAAAAAACTTTGATGTACATTGTACGAGAAGGGAGGTAAAATCATGAGAGGTCGCTCCACTTGCCGCATGTACGAAAATAATAATTTCTTTGAAGATCAGGTCATTCTCAAGGGACTTTGGTAACAACCTCTGTAATTTGGAAAATCGGGTGCAGGCAAGCCTTTATGCTAAATACGATTACTTCCAAAATTCTAATACTTTAAATTAAGAGCTCTTAAATTGTGATGCAGAAACAATCTTTCCTCTAATTTCTGGGGTAATTCGATTTAATCTTGAGAGTATATTTGGCCCCCACTACTAATCAGCCTTTCACTCTCAATAGAACAGGGTGGAGCAGAAATATTTATAAGCCAATATATGTAAATTAATCGACAAAATAATCGGTAGAAAATTGACGATGACGACCATGACGATTTAGAAAAAAATATGCTAATATAAAATAATTTAAAGAACTATAATTTCTAACTGTGTAGCTAGATTTCTTCTCATTCATATATATATATATATATATATATATATATATATATATATATATATATATATATATATATATATATATATATATATATATATATATATATATATATATATATATATATATTATATACACAGATTGCTCTATTTCGTATGTGACTATGAACCCTAAGGGTCGTTTAGGAAACCAAATTTGTCAGTATTTATCCTTGGCATTATTAAAAGACTTCTTCGACATTAGGGTAAGTACTTCACCTCGGAGAACTAATTGCTATTTATAAAAGCAATATATATACTATCATTTAAAAGTAATTAAGATTTTTAACTTTTAAGAGGAACCAAAATTCTTTGATTCATTCTAACTCAGGCTGAAGATCTAAATCCTTGTTTTATAATATAACGAAGTAATTATCCCTCGTTTAGTATAGAGTATAAATATTAATAATAATAATAATAATAATAATAATAATAATAATAATAATAATAATAATAACAAAAAAGGTAAACAAAATTATTGAAATAGGACAAAGTAAAATAACAGAATATTTTAAAATATTTAAAATTGTATTATATATATATATATATATATATATATATATATATATATATATATATATATATATATATATATATATATACACTCACCTCATTTCTCCAAACACATTCAAAATACCACCACAGCCGCAACCAGAAAACTCAACATCCTCAAAACAGTGGCCAACACTACATAACAACAACATACAAACCTCAATTGCAATCTACAAACAATTTATACGCCCCACCATAACTACGCCTCCCCTGTCTGGCACCCTCTGCTCTCCGACAAAAACTTAACGACACTCCAAATAACACAAAATAAAGCCCTTCGCACCATACCGGCTGCACACCTACAACCCCTCAACAACACCTTCATAACGAAACCAAGATATACCTATAAGGAACCACCTCGAAATGATAGGCACCCAATTCTATGCAAAAACCCGTCTACCCACACACCCATGTCACAAAACTCTCCTCCAACCTACCAATCAAAGACTAAACAACCTCCATCGTCCACCGGAACCTTTTACAAACGGATCCTAAATCGCATTCCCCCTCCTCCCCCCAATACCACAACAACCAAACATATACACACTCAACTAACACATTCATAATGATCAACAGACCTCCAAATAGCATCCTTAACGAACCCCTCCCGAAATAAACCCCGACTTCAACAACCTCCCAAGACACTTACAAATCTCACTAGCAAGATTGAGATGCGGGCACCACCAAACTTACAACATTACAAACACAATTTCAATTTAAACCAGGCAACATCTTCCACTTGTACCAGATGCAAAAGGGCCCCGGAGACCGTAGATCACTTTCTTTTAGACTGTCCCTCCAACTGTCGCCCCAAAACCTTCTGGGGCATCACTTCTTTGAAAGATCTCTGGACGAGACCGACTGCGGCGGGAGGCTTCATTAGCGAAGTGTGGCCGCCTCAACAAGGGGTGGTCAGGGGGTGAGAAGGTAAAAAAAAAAAAAAAAATATATATATATATATATATATATATATATATATATATATATATATATATATATATATATATATATATATATATATATATATATATCAAATTTTGGTTTCAGGTTGCAATCCACCGTAAAATGTATGACAAATTATCTCCAAATTTTAAAACAAGTATACCAGTCTCAAATTCAAGTTGCTTCACAAAGGATTTAGCCAAAATATCTTACAAGACCCTTTACTCTATGCTTTACAAGGAAGCTGTGAACAAGAGAACACCTCAGGATGCTTTAAAAGTATCCTACCACATAGATGATTACCCTTGCCCAGCAGAAATTTTAATTCAAAATCGTCAATATTTTAAAGAAATGCTTTCATTGCACAATCATACACAACAGAAAATCACTGAATACATCAAAGACAATTTAAGGAAACTTCAAAATTATGAAAATAAAGTTCTTATAAGCATTCACGTGAGGAGAACTGATTATCTAAGGCATATGAATATTTTATACAAAAGAAGTGTCCTCACACCTTGTTACTACATTAATGCCATAAATTTTTATAGGAAAAGGTTAGTTTTCAAATAATTAGAAAAATTAATAATGGAAAATATGTTTTAAATTATTTCACAAAATAAAATTACTTTGAAATTTCCAGATATGATAATCAGGTGATTTTTCTTCTATCTAGTGATGACCTTGATTGGTGTAAAGCTTTTCTCTCTTTTCCTGATGTAATTAATGCAGGTAAAATCAGTATGATAATCCTAAAGCAATAATACAAACAAACACTGTATTTGCGTCT
>SEYY01000989.1:36739-44239 GCA_009176605.1 Armadillidium nasatum
TCAAAACTTACTTGCATTAACAGTGAAGTTTTATATGAAACTGAAGGTCCAATTATCATAACGTATTTGGATTGAAAGTTGAAAATATTATCCTCATTACGTGCATAATCAGAACTTTTATTTATTGGAAATATAAGGTCCATAATTTAAAAATCTGAATCTTGTCATAGTAGTATATATATATATATTTATATATATATATATATATATATATATATATATATATATATATAATAATATATATAATATATATATATATATATATATATATATATATATATATATATATATATATATATATATATATATATATATCCCATACTTAACCGCTATGATCAATCTTACATGTACTATATTGGTGAAGACTGGAATACACTCCCTTCATCTGTTTTCTCAACTTCATTTGACTTTCACACTTTAAAACATTGTGTATCTACCCATGTCATCCTTTAATGACCAGGTTCCATTATTTTCCAAATTCTGGTGAAAATTAATAGGCTTTAAAACTTTGCCTACCAGAGGTGATATAAAAGAAAACTATATATATATATATATATATATATATATATATATATATATATATATATATATATATATATATATATATATATATATATATATATATATATATATATATTGGATAAATGACAAATTTAGAATTTATAATTTTTCTTAACAAAGATTTTCAGAGAAGGTGTTATGCTACATCAGTTGTTATCAGGACACTACCAATGAATTACCATCTTTTAAACTATAACATCTACAAACAAAATTTAAAAACAAATTAATTAAGGTCCTAATGAAACCCTAGACAAAATTTTTTTAAAAAATATCAAATACCTGTGAGTGGCAATTAATATTTATATTTTCATCATTACTCACAGGTTGGGATAAGGGATGTAGCTCCCATAAATATATTGTTTGTTATACCATGTATTTATTACCAAAAAGGAAACTTTGAAAATTGACAAAGAGCAAATGCTGACAATAGGCCAGAGTAGTTTATTTATTTATTTTTTTTAAGGATACCAGTTCTCCAAATAGTATCGATAAGCCTTCTGTAGAATAAAGAACACTTTCAGAATTATTTTCTTTGAAAACATGTCTGATGACATAAATAAAAATAATGCTCATCATTAAATTTTTTATCTGAAAGCAAAAGGAATTAGTTTAAACTTGCCATATACAGTTTACCAATAAATTGTTCTCTTTGAAGAGTTCAGAATTCTATATTAACAATTATAACTTTAATTTTAGAGGTATATTTTGAGTAGAAGAGTCAATTGAAAGGATATAGTAAGTTTGCCATCTACCATGGCCCAAATGGTTTGAGGGCACCAGTTCAATCCTACTTGGGATCCAAGGTATATATTACCTTAGAAAGATGCCTATCCTAGAATAGGGCAATGCCCATGAGATGTGAACTGTTACTTAAAAAAAAAAGTGAAAATAAAAATTACCTCATACCTGAATTCAGAACTTTGAAGTCTTATAACAAACAAACAAAAAAAACTTCCATTTTATTAAAATGTCAAAATGCATCACAAATACTTGAAAATTGCCTAATTTTTAGGTGCCAACTGCTAACCACATCAAGAAAAAAAAAAAAAAAAAAAAAAAAACTATAAACCTTATGAAGGAGAATTTATTATTTCTCCAAAAGAAAACAAATAAACAAAAGTATATAAACAAAATAGTGAAAGCATATAAATAATTTTTATAATTATTTATTTTTTACTTTCTTTTTTTTTTTGCTCTACTAGGCTTCATTAAAACTTTCTTAATTGATTTGGCTTTTATTTTGATCTTAGATGTTACAGTTTAAAACACATTCATTTCCTACCATGAACTAAACGACCTGAATTATTTTTTGTGAACCACTGGTTGAGAAACTATGATCTATGAGTAAACATATAAATTCTAGGCAAAATTAATTACCCAATGAACTTTATTTAATAATATGATTACAGACCTTACATGGTAATAATCAAAGTAAAAGTATATAAAATATCCAACAGGCTAAGTATATTTCTATGCAATGAATATTCTTATTTAGCAATGCTCTACACTACCATAATAATAATAATTAATAATAATAATAATAAAATATAATAATAATAATAATATATAATAATAATAATAATAATAATGTTTTGTTTCGTTTCTGAGAGCGGACCTCACTAATGAGGGCATATGCCGTCCCTCCAGGCAGACAAAAAACTGCCCTTCACTCCTTCAGGCCACCACCAGAGCAAGCAAGCCGCTTGCTCCGAGAGCTGGAGGCGCTCTCAATAATAATAATAATAATAATAATAATAATAATAATAATAATAATAATAATAATAATAATAATAATAATAATAATAATAATAATAATAATAATAATAATAATAATAATAATAATAATAATGATAATAATAATAATAATAATATTTACTGATTAATACACACCATTGAAGTCTATATATATGATACACACACACAGGAGGATCGGTACGACAAGTAAAAATTTTTAGTCACCCGCTAATATTTTTTTATGTACAATGTGTTTCATATGAAAAGTTCATTGAATATGTCTTTTCACGTTTGCGGTAAATTTATTAATAAATATTCTCATAATATTAATTAATATTTTAGTCTGTTAATTATTGGCATAATGATTAGTAAAATCAAAGAAAAGTCATTTATAGTATATGATAGCCTTTTATTAGAAAATCTTTATATTTTAGATTTAATTAAATATTTTATGATTTAAAGATAAAGCCATTTTTTGGTTTACATATTTGCTTCTTTGTGAAATACAAAATCTCTGGTTAAAATTTGAGGTGACAAAATTTCCCTAAAAACTAGATTCCCATTAGGAATGGCAACAATAAGCTTGTTAGGCGATTTTTGAACACGCTAGACTTACTTGCTAATATAACTCAGAACTCGTTAGAAAACAAAATTGAAATGTAAGAGTCCTTTAATAATTATATCAACCTCATCGACAAGATCTTCCAGAGAACGTAATGTATTTAACTATTAAAACCTTTCTTTAAATAATAATTGTTTTATTTGGATATTGGGATTTATTGATGTTAGCGTCTAATAACTGCTTAGAACTTGACCCTTAGACTAGTCTGCTCCTTTTCAAATTTGCTCATGTCTTGATTTTAACTTTTAGCAAAGAGTAGACCTTGTTAGGAATTCTATGGGGGTTTAAATTTTGACTTATGTTGACATTTAACTGTTTAATTAAAGTTCTAATTTGTAACTGGAGTTAGGATCTGTGGCCTGGTACTTGAATGGCAATTATTCAATTAAGAAAGGTTCAGTTTGTATATTAAATTAATTACTAAATTAAATAAAGTCTTTAACGTTTAAAGGCACTTCTCCCTAAAGAACTTTTATGGAAAACAACTAAAAGTTATACTTAAAATTTGGCTAGAAGATTATATTAATATTTGGTGAGTTACTTTGGATTTTTTATTGTTTACAATTACTATTTTTCTTTAGGCTAATATATCTAATATTTGGTTTGTTACTATAAAAACATCTTTAGGACACACAGTCACATTACTGTCTTATTCTCCGCGATTTCTGTTTACAAGCAAATCGCAGCACTTTATCTATTAGACCAAAACGATCTTCAAAAGCCTTTGTGGCTTGTAATTACCTCAATTTTTTAGTTCTTAATGATATGTCCAAGATGCTTTATAATGTCTCATTTTATTTTGCGGTACTAATTAATTAACTATCATTAGTTATTTAGCATTTTTAAAGCAATTTTAATAAGCACATGACACTTAAAAAAAAAAAAAAAAACTATATACTTTCACCATTTCGTTTACTGCTTTTCATCGACCTATTTATCACTAATACAATTTCAGGCACGGTGTCACAACCTCTTGTAGCGGCCGCGTCGTTTAAGATACATGTAAAATAATATTTTTGAAGTTCAAATTCTTATATGAGCTTTCCTTCTTCATCTTTCAATAATTTTTATACTTAAAATACCTCTATCGCGCATAATTATTCTATAAATTCAGAACTTCAAAGGGAAATATTCTTTGAAACTGCAGATGATCTGTATCCAAGATTTCTTAATATATTTAATTAATTAATTCAACTTCAATTTTCAGATTCATATATTGACCTACTCTTTCGCAGTATATAATTATAATAAATAATGCATTATGGTTCTTCACCCTTAATTTTCGTTGTTTTAAAACATTGCCAAAATTTGTGCTTTCAAAAAGGGGGAAAAAAAAAATAAGTTGCTAAATTTTACTTTGAGTCAACTAGATTAAAGACTATAGAGCTTGACATATTAGCCTTCCTCGATCTTTCTCTCCTATCTAAATGAGACCGCCGTAATTTTCGTGAGAAAAAATTGAAAATAGAGAAATGATTATATATATATTATAGAAATAATAATAATAATAATGAAGCCAGGGTTTCATGAAAGTAAATTCGTTGTTAACGCATTTTATAAATGAAGTTTCCGGTTCGCAGTCGACATCATTAAATATGATGAAAATATAATGGAAACACCTAGCTTGTCTTATGTCTTCACCAAAGGAGAAAAATCTGAAAAAGATTTGAGTCGCACTTTTACCGGAAAGGAAACTTTGAAAATAGACAACGAGCAAAAACTGAGAATGGCCAGAGTAGTTTGTTTATTTTTTTTTACAGGATGTCAGTTCTCCAAATAGTATCGTAGGACTTCTGTAGAATAAAGAACATTTCCAGAATTATTTTCTTGGAAAATATGTCTGATGACATGTTCTATCAGAAGTAGTGGATCAGACCCCGATAGAAGCTTGCAGAAACTTTACGGGAATTTCAAAAATGCATGAAGATTCTCCAATCTTCTTCATGGGTCTGTACTTGTGGTATCAGGAATTTCTGTCGCATGTAGACTCTTATGAGGATCATTCCGTAGTTTGGGAATATGAACCACATATACCCAGTTGACTATGCCAGGGCTGGAGAGACCGGGAAGCCATGGAGCCGAAATATTTTGGGGTAGCTGGAGCCGTTTCAAAAAAGCCCAAAAAAAAAGCAGCTCCAACTCAGAATGTTTTCTGTTATCATATTAGCATCATATATTTTATCTTATTTCTTTTAAATTCCATTATAATTCAATTAATACTTCTCACTGTGAATTGTGAAAAACTTTCTGTATATAGCCTCTGAATTTATTTTGCTTTAATTAAACTTTATTTTCTTCATATCCCATATATCACACAAACACAAACACAAACACACACACACATATATATATATATATATATATATATATATATATATATATATATATATATATATATATATATATATATATATATATATATATATATATATATATATATATATATATATATATATATATATAATAATAATATAATTCTAAATTATTAAGGCATACAGCAACATAAAATAATTATACTTTTCTTTAAAAATTGATTTTAAAGTAACAATTTCACAATGAAAACCAGGCAATGCAATAAATCATCAGTATCAAATATATATATATTTTTTTTAAAAAGTTAAATTGAAGAAAATATTTTGCTTTCCCAAAGTTTCAAAAGATGAATTTATCTGTGGATTGAAAATAAATGCAAAGACATCTAATTTAAAACGCCATTTTCAAGACAACATCCTGAAATCTTTAAAATAGTAGTAGAAGACCAAAGTATGGTTATACCAGTTACCCAAAACACTTCAAGTAAACAGCCTTCTATTTCAAGATTTGTAACAAGTCAAAAGGTGACGTTATCAATTATAGCTGAAAAATTTAAAACTTATTTTATCCAAATGGTTGTAAATGAAGGAGTACCCTTAAAATTATTTTCCTCTCCAGAATTTACTCGATTAAATGGAGAATTAGCCAAAAAGTTAGGCGTTCTATGGAAAAAAAAAAAAATGGTGATAAGTAAAGTTGAAAGGCTAAAAAAAGTGCTGAAACAAATGCTCCATGGGGAATTTTTTTCTAAAAATGGATGCTTGTACCAGACAGTGAATAAATTATTTTGCAATAAATGTCCAACTAACCAAGTCAAATTAATAACGAAAAAACAAAACGTACTTTAGCAGTTCGAGAAATCCAAGCACAACATACATCAGAATTTATAAGAAATCTAGTTGAGGAAGTTCTCAAAGAATCTGAACTTACTAATGACAAAGTTTTAGCAGTCGTAACTGATAATGCATCCAACATTATAAGTGCAATAGATAAACTCAATGTAGACCACTCTGAAATAGATACGAATTTAGACTGTGAATCCGAAATTTGTATCACTGACCCAGATAATTATGGTGGTTTAGAAACGAAATTAAATGAAGATGTGGAGTCTGCTTTCATTGCAGTAAAAATAGAACACATGCAATGTGCTGTACACACGTTACAGCTCTTTATCAGAGTTTGCTTGAAAGGACATGCCCATACTCTTATAACTAATGTACGTCAAATTGCTGTGACTGCAAGACCACTAAAAGTTGAAGCTATATTAAAATGTAAAGGAGGAAAAGTTGCTATCTTAGACCAAGCAACTAGATACGTCAGTACTTATATACCTAATGATTAAGCACTTTTTAGAACTAAAATACAGTAAATGACATGGCTCATCCAAACATAATGACGACTGATTTTCAGTAGAAAAGCTTGAAGCAATCCTTCGTCATCCAATCTTCCAATCTTAGTGACTAAAAGATTACAAGCAGCTGTGTTAACCCCTGGCTTCTTCTATACAGAGACAAAAACCTATGCTGACTTTTTTCAAATAGGTGGAACAATTGCAGATGCAATTAGAGTCAATGGAAAAGAGAAAGTTCTTAATAATGAAGTATTACTGTATAAGAATTAAGAATATCTTTAAACCAGAGGAGGAGCCGGAGCCGCTCAAATTAATGGTCCTGAGCCGTAGCCACATCTGACAATGGTTCTGGAACCGGAGCCGAAACAAATTTCATCAGCTCCCCATCCCTGGACTGTGCAGAGGGGAAGAAGTTTCCAATATAGATTCTATTGAACAGAATGTAGAAGGAATATAGAAGCTGAAGGGCTAAGACGGCAAGAGATCGCATAAGAAATGTCATTCAGTTCGGAAGCTTTGTCGATACTCGTGTTGCAGTATAACAGTATAATAATAATAGAGTATTTTCTTGTGAAAATGTTACAAATCCTTTAAAAGAGAGAGAGAGAGATAAAAACGTAAAGAAAAAAAAAAACAAAAATGAAAACAATATAACAGAAAAAAAAAAGAGAAGAGTGTAGAAAATAGAATAGATGTGAAGAGATACAGAAAAAAAAAATTTAAAGAGAAGTAGGGGAAGGGGTAGAGAAAAAGTGTGAAATGAGAGAAGAGAAAACGAGACAAATATTTATATTACTCTTTAGTACATCTAAGTTTCCCCTTTTAATTTTCACTCTGTCGTTAACAGACTTTAATATATTAACGTTTTAAATTGTTTAAGCAATAAATATTACCATATCTTTCAGTCTCTCTCTCAATT
>SEYY01000989.1:49239-91739 GCA_009176605.1 Armadillidium nasatum
GTAGATGAAGTGGTTGAAGGTGTCGAGGTAGTGGAGTTGGTGCCTGCTGTTGTTGTAGAACTAGCAGATGTGGTGGAAAGCAGATTTGGTGATGCCCCAACATTCATGCTATAACAACAACAACAATAATAATAATAATAATAATAATAATAATAATAATATAATTAATAATAATAATATATTTTATTTTAGTTTTTTTTTTTTTTTTTTTAAATTTATAACCCTGAAGATATGAGAGAAATTTCTGACACGTCAAAACTATTAAAGCATTGTGTTCAGAGCTATGATAATTTCATTTAATAAATAATTAAAAATTCCTAAAGACAGAAACAGGAAAGATATACTTTAGGCAAGGTATCAACTGAAAATGTGCATTTTTCGCATTTTAATAACAAGTAAAATATCAGTGAATAATTATAGCAATAACTGTAGAAAACTTATTGATATACTCGTTCAGTAATTAAAACTAATATTTCAAAAAACTGTAGACAATTACAGTAACTAGAAACTACAAAGGAAAAAAAAGAAAAAAAAGGAAATTTTTTTTAAGAAGGATACAACTAATACACCAAAGAAAGTAACAAATCAAAAGTTTATAACCTGAATTTGCGAGCTTACCCTGCGATATATATATATATATATATATATATATATATATATATATATATATATATATATATATATATATATATATATATATATATATATATATATATATATATATATATATATATATTATATGTCTCCTCCGGTGGGCAAAGGCCAGAGGCCTACCAAATTCCACCGGAGTTGGGAAAGGTCTATTATCATGGTCGATGGTGGCCGACGTGTCCAGACACACGGCGTTTGAAAGTATGCAAGTCAAAGGAAGTTGGGAAAACAGATGAAGGGAGTGTGTTCCAGACTTTACCAGTAGAGTATATAAGACTGAGCATAGCGGTTAAGTCTGGGGTCGAGAGTTGGACAGAGAAAGGATGAGAATGTGTAAAAGGCGTGTCGCACGAGCTATAGGAGGTATGCCGAGAGAGTTCAGAAGAGCAGTGTCCGTTGTAATAGCGATAGTAAAGAGAGAGTGACGCAACAATTCGACGGGCAGAAAGAGATTGTAGAGAGTTAGTAAGAGCAGGAGAGTTGATGAGACGAAATGCCCTTGACTCCACCTTCTCTAAGAGAGCTGTATGTGTGGAACCACCCCAGATGTGCGAAGCATACTCCATACAGGGACGAACAACACCCCTATACAGAGCAAGCAACTGGGGTGGCGTGAAGAAATAATATATATATATATATATATATATATATATATAATATATATATATATATATATATATATATATATATATATCTATATATATATATATATATATATATATATATATATATATATAATATATATAGATATATAATATATATATATATATATATATATATCGAATACTAATAAATTAATATATATATATATATATATATATATATATAATATATATATATATTATATAATATATATATATATATATATATATATATTATATATATATATTATATAATATATATAATAATAAAATCTTGAGTACTACTGAGTAAAGTTTAACATTTGCTATTGATATTGTATTGCTATTCACTAATTACTTAGTGAATAGCAATACGAACAATTTTGTCTATTAATCTCCTAATTCAAAGTTCTTCTGTAGACAGACAAAAAAAAAAATTCTTAAAATTGTATAAAACTAATAAAGATCCATTGAGGAGTTTTTAATACCTATTAAAAAGTCCTGGTGCTGAAGTTCTTAACTGTTCCAAACCTGATTGAATTTGTGCGACAGCAGACAAGGCCTAAACAATAATAATAATAATAATAATAATAATAATAATAATAATAATAATAACAAATATATTTAGTTATACTACTTTTTTTACATTCTAATTTGAATACTTATTTAGTTACCTGAGGATTAGTAAGAAAGTTTTGGACTTCTGGATTCTGCAACTGTTGCATGAAAGTCGGTAACATTTGCTGCATTTGATCTTGCAAATTTGGGTTGTTAGCAAATAGTGGGTTACTACCAATAATTTGTTGGGCTAATTCTGGATTTGAGGAAAGTGTCTAAAAATTTAAATAAAAGTAAAATTGTAAATCCAATAATATATATATATATATATATATATATATATATATATATATATATATATATATATATATATATATATATATATATATATATATATATATATATATATATATATATATTATATATATATATATATATATATATATATATTGAACTAAAGTATTAATGCAAAATAAAATGTTTTCAGATAATTTTCTATTGGGATCTAATAGTGTAGCACAAAACATTTCACATTTCAATTTCTTTATGAATTAAAAAAAAAAAATATTCGGTTGTGAACTTTCAAGCTTTAGTATAATTTTAGAGATTTTCTTCTAAACATACTGCAAATTTCTTCTACAATATATATATATATATATATATATATATATATATATATATATATATATATATATATATATATATATATATATATATATATATATATATATATATATATATATATATATATATATCTCATTTCAAGCAAGAAGGGAAGGTCGAAGTTGAGAGATAGAAGAAATAGTTTACCTGAAAGTGGTGGCGGTAGTGGAAAGTCGGTAAAGAGGGTTATATCTCCATTCCTCCTGGAATGGAAGTATAATTCCCAAAACAATATAATTGTATTCAATTTCATCCCTTATATTCATAGTCTTCCAGTATGATTCTCTATTCCACTCACTCCAATTACTCTAAAAATTTCTTGCAAAAGATTATTCCTTTATCTTTTTATACTTAACCCTTCTTTTAACATATCTTAGTAACCTTGTATTCAAAATTATAAAGTTTCCAAAATTCAAAAAATAAGATAAAGAGTTTATCCTTATTCTTTAAAATTTTTATTTAAAGTACTTTAAAAAATTCACACACAATGGATCCCAAGGCAAAGAAAAACTCATTTGAGGAGTTCAATATTTTATGTAAATTCAATATTTTATGTAAACACTTAGAGCTCAGATTCATTTTTAAGGTAAATAAATGTTATTAAGGAACTCCAATAAATAATGAGTGCATAGAAATATTAACAAACACTAATTAATAATAATGCAATAAAAAAAAAAAAAAAAAAAAAAAAAAAAAAAAAAAAAAAAAAAAAAAAAAAAAAAAAAAAAAAAAAAAAAAAATACATTTCTTTTAACTGGGAAAATTGCAACAATTTTTCCTCTTATAACTCAAGAGCACAAATCCAAATCCAAAAACAAATTTTATGACATATTTGAAAATGTTAAAATATTTTGAATTCCTTTTCAATAAATCAAGTATTACTGACAATTTACAAACTTACTACTTCCACATTTCATCCCCAATAAACCTTTTCAACAGATACAAATGAACATTTAGAAATTTTCATAACTGCCACACTGTCATACTAACATCACTTCCAAAGTTTAACTTAAATTTATGCAAATAGGTAATAAAATAAAAATAATAATTGGTTTATATATATATATATATATATATGTATATAAATATAATAGGAAAATGGAAAATTACCTGAAACATATTTTGTGTATAGGGGGCATTAAGCATGGACTGCATAAGTTGAGGGTTTTCCGTTAACTGTTGCAATAAAGACTGCATTCCTGGAGTTCCCATCATACCAGGCAAGCCACCAACTCCTGAAGTGGCTGTTGATGATGTGGTTGTTGAAGAAGATGTAGTCGCTGGAGTGGAACTAGTAGTAGTATTAGTGGTGGTAGAATTAGGTCTTGATGCTGCCCAAGGATTTGGTAAGGGATCACTATTCTCTCTTCCAGTTTGCGTAGAATCTATGAAACGGTTTATAAAGGTTTTGTGAAGAATTTTTCCGTAACATAAAACAGATATTGTTTTAAATCTATGACAGGAAATATTTCTTAAATTACCGAATACTTAAATCATTTAAGCAAAAAAGAAATAAAATAAAATAAACTTATTTAAATTTACATAAATGATATAAAAGCTCAAAAGAAATTAATATACATTAATTGCTTATTTCATATATATATATATATATATATATATATATATATATATATATATATATATATATATATATATATATATATATATATATATATATATATATATATATATATTATATATATATATATATATATTAAAACAGTTTGAACAAAAATATGAAAATACCTGGTATATGCTTCTTTGCACATTTATATTTTAATACATTACATTTTATATTAATTATGAGCACAGTTAAAGATGTATTGTTAAAATATAATACCTGTATTAGGGTTATTACGATTATTGAAGAGCGAAGCAAAAGGATTTGACCCAAGTTCCTGTGTTGCATTCAACATTGGTTCTTGAATATCTCGATACATACGTTGCAAAGCACTGTACCCACCTAAATAATTAAAATAATTAATCAGTAAAATAATAAATATTTGGATGACACAAGTTTCTGAGATGACAAGTATGTCGTATGGGCTCATGTTACTTTCATATTATATACATGTTACCAGAATAAAACAAATACTGCCTATAAATTAACAAAACTATTTTTACAATCCAGTGTTGATTCTAAACCAGGGTTTAACTATAATAATAATAATAATAATAATAATAATAATAATAATAATAATAATAATAATAATAATAATAATAATAATATAATAATAATAATAATAATAATAATAATAATAAAGGTATATTATCAGTAACATGAAAAGATGCAAGCAAAAAAAAAAAAAAAAAAAAAAAAAAAAAATAAAAAAAAAAAAAAAAAAAAAAAAAAAGTTTAGGATATTTTTTTTTTTTTTTTTTTTTTTTTTTTTTTTAAGTGTTTTATGTTAATGTATGCAATACCTTTTTGATGATAAATACTGAAATTAATTGTGAAGATACACATAATTTTAGTATTTAAAATTATTAAAAATAGAAACATAAGAACAAAGAAAATCAAAGAAAGTATAATGCCACATGGGCCTATTCAGAACCTCCCTTATCAGTCTCCAGTACATTCATTTTAAGTCGTGCTCAGTCACCAGCCTTTAATTAAACTTAACCTGCAATTTTTTAAAATTTCAACCAATATCGCTGACCTTTATATAAGCAATTTAAATTAAGAGAAAAGTACACAAAATCTACACCACCCATCAAGTTTTAAATTTTGATTATTATTATTATTACGATCACATTTAAGTTATATTTACTAATGCATTTTAAATATTTATCATTGTAAACAAGTCCTACTTAAAATTATATTTAGAAAAAAAAAATAAAAAAAAAAAAAACATTCAAAAGAATAAAAATCAATCAAATATTGGAAAAATTGCTTCTTTTTCTGGTAGTATTTGCCGTTTTATTAGTGTCTGGGTATATAGAGTAATATAGCTTTTATATATATATATATATATATATATATATATATATATATATATATATATATATATATATATATATATATATATATATATATATATATATATATATATATATATATATATGTAAGTGAAAAAACATAACCAAATGAGAAGAGAAGAAACTATGACTAGGTCCAGGTGAGTGGGAAGGTAACTTTTCTATAGTCAACAGAATTTGGGTTGATCAAAATCGATGTTAGGATATGAAGAATGGCGGATAAGCATTTAAAATATATAGTTCTTTTTCATTTCTTTTTCCTTCATTGTTTTTGAACTTGCCAACAAGATATGATATTCAAATAGTATGCTATTACTCTTCAATGCAAGAAGCTATTGAGATTTGCTAGGGAAAATTGGCTAGGAGCTGTGTATCATCATACTGTGAAATTTAAGTATTTCTTAAAAATTTCTGAGGCTGGTGTGTTCATTGGCAGTTACCACTAAGAAAGCAAACAAAATTAATAATTAAGAAAAACTTATTTACTTAAAATTGCCATTTAAAAATGTTTGGTTCCTTTAGAAATAAATTTTGGATCTTCCTCCTGCCTAAGTCAAGATAGACTGCAGTTTGCAAGATTTATTGTTATTATTTGTATTTTAAAAAAATTGTAACCTTGGTGCAAACTTATTTTATATATTTTACTTACTACTTTTTTATTTGCATTTTTTTTTTAATTTTATCTAAATACTATATTTTTATAAAATTGAGGAAAGTTGTTTTTAATAAATGAAAAAACTGTCATTTTCATTCAATCCTCCAATTCTTAAGGTGATAATATTGTCACAATTGTGGCTCAAGCTTAACCAACAACACAACAAACAAAACTGTTACACCAAATGGATTCTTACTGTCTTTTATTTTGTCTTTTGCATATTACACTTCACTGGGGTGCAAAATTTAATTTTACAAGACTGTTTACAAAAATATTAGAGACAAAGTAAAGTTGTTTTCTGTGTGTAACTATCTTCTTGTTCTCAAAAAGCTTCATTAATAATTAGATACTGAATATGTAAATAAGCAAATTACCAGGAATAGATTCCAAATTAGACAAGGCTCTATCATGCGTTCTCATCAATTCCTGTAACATTGCAGGATTTCTTGCAAGTTCCATAGTCTGTCTTAAAAGTTCTGGGTTGTTTAGCATGTGTGAGATTTCAGGATTTCTCTGGAAATACAAATATTTCCATTAGTGATTTAAAGAAATACTTAAATACTGTACTATCAATTCTAAATAAAGTACATTCCATTAAATATATTTACCTCCATTAACTGTTGCATTTGAGGATTTGATGTAAGAACTGCTCGTAGGTAATCTGGATTATTCATTAACTGGCGAACAAGAGGATTATCCATTAGCTGTCGCATTAAATCTGGATTACTAAGGAAGTCTCTCTGCATTCTTTCTTGCAATTCTGCATAATTACCACCACCCAATGATCCCATAGATCCCAATGATCCCATAGATCCCAAAGAACCCAAAGAGCCCAAAGAACCCATACCAAGGCCTAAACCACTAAGGGCTTGAAAAGGGTTGGCATTATTTTGTGTATTTGTTGTTGTATTAGAACTGGGTTGAGATGTCGAAGATGAAGTTGCTGTAGATGCCGAGTCACCAGATTTGATTACCAAATGCACAGCCAAACCATCTTTAAGATTATGTTGAGCCAATGTTTCACCTATGAGTTACATAAATTGTAAATAAAATTCTATTTTTAAAAAAGAGTAAATCCAAATTCAATATCAATAAACACAACTATATAAATATATTTTCCAAGAAGCTTAAAATAACTTACCATCCTTTAAAATTTTTCCAGCAAATATTAGACATATTTGATCTTCCTTTGCTTCATATTCCTTGCTTACAACTTCCCTTAACTAATATATATATATATATATATATATATATATATATATATATATATATATATATATATATATATATATATATATATATATATATATATATATATATATATATATATATATATTTTATAAATATTTATATATATATATATATATATATATATATATATATATATATATATATATATATATATATATATATATATATATATATATATATATATATATATATATATATATATATATATATATATATATATATAGCTTTTTTAATAACTTACCTCTTTAACGGTTGCATTTTCGGAAATAGTTATAACTTTTTTATCTTTGGCAGCTTTTATTGTTAAAGTAATAGCAGAACTTTTATCACCTTCTGCCATAATGGGTTACAATTTCCAATAAAAGGAGAAAAACTTCAATGGAAGTGCTTACTTTAAAACAAAACAAAAAAAATAAATAAATAAAAGGAAAAAATAATAATAAAAGGATGATTTTTTTTAAATAATGAAGTCAACAAATATAAATAATTCTAAAATGCAATTTATGAGAAAAAAAAAAAAAAAAAAAGTGTCATTATTTGGTACATTTAATGAATGTGATACATTCTTGGATTATCTTCAATTAAGAATGCACCAACAGAGCTGAAGAGAGTACATAAGAATTAAATCAACTTTTATGTTCTAATTAATTGCTTATGTCTGAAATCAAATTTCTTAAATATAAGAGAATATATATTTAAAACAAACAGCTTAAATAGCCTCCCTCTCTAAGGGCTTTATATCTTGTCAGTGGAGTCCTTCAAGAAAGGTTCTTGGAGGCCCATGATAGATACCTCTAGCTGGATAATCCTATCATAGATGTTAAACCAATGTCCTATTTTATGTATAGTGGCAATGTGCCAAGGCCAAAAAATCTGTACCTCACATTTTACCAGAGTAAAAAAAATCTTCCTAGCATTATTTTGCTTACATTGAAAAACCTACCCATCTGATGTTAGAAGGGTAGTTGTGAACTGATTCTGATTTTCTTTGTTTATCTAATTGAGAAGAGAAAAAATGGTTGTTTTAAATGCCTAAAGTCAATTTCTTTAAATAACAAATATGCAATCCTCCAAACACCATATGTAACATCTTCAACAACAAATACTAAAATTTTTCTTTGTTCCTTTTTCTATTGATCCTTCTTTTAAGGATAGTAGTATATTTCACTAAAGGGGGTTAGAAGTTCCAAAGTGCCCTCAAAACTTTCCACATTCTCCACTTCAACTAAAAGAGTAATCATTCATTATGAAGTCACAAATTTAAAGTAGGTTTGACTCAGAGTTCCTGAAATAGGGGAATTTAGAGCACTGTGTTACATCAATTCATTAATCTACCTTTAAAACACTAGCCAAAATGGTCACAAATAACTGAGGTGTTTGGAATTCGAGCAACTGACCTCTGGCCTCCCTTATATTTCAATTTATTAAGAGAAAAATATATGGACATCTTCAAAGCATCAGACTTAATTTCTTCAACTATCTACAATCATTTCAACTATTTTTACTTTCATACTCCAGTTGAATTACTTCACATTTATTTTTAGCATATAAGAAACCAAAATTTGTAATTAATTATACCAATAATTATCACATTTGTATGAACCTAAATTTTTAATGTCTTAAAAATTTCCATTCATCATTAATTTAACCTGACAACAGATATGTACCAATACTAAACAATGGGGAATATTACTCTATACCTTTAAAGAGTTTATGCCAGTTTCCACATTTCCTATCCCTTGACATGAAATGTACAAGTATCCTAGAGCAACTATATAGCCACTTATGGACCGAATGAGGTCCCAGCCCTGGCCAACCCTGGATAATAATCAGAGAAAACCAGGTTTTACCTGCCGTGGTTAAAATTGCAAATTATACTTTTTAATGGTGGATTAAATCAAACAAAATATAAGAAAATTAAGATTTTTCTTCCTGCTTTTTCAATATTTTCTTTTTCCTTTCATAACTCCTCTTTTGCTAGTGAATATTCATCTTTGTGTTTTGATATTTTGATTATCCCATAAAGATTTGGTTGAAATTTTTTACTTGGGGCACCCATAGGTCTTCTTCTAATTTCCTGCCAGTAGATGTAACATTTAGCTATTTCAAGCCTATCCTGAAACATTGTAAAGTACTACCATACTTCTGGAGCTAATCTTTTCACCATAGTGACAAAGTATAAACAAAATAATTTTGAAATAATGTAGCTAATACAAATTTGATACACAGCAATAAAATAACAATGATATGCATAGCATTTCAGCATATTTTCTCTTTATATTTTCAATGTAGTGAAAATACAACCAATGGCCACCACTATGTCTTGGATTTTGATAAAAATTGGTGTATAAGCTTATTTTACCTTGAAAAGCCACTAGTTCCAAAAAAAATCTTCTGCAGTGAATACTTTTTACGTTATGGGGGTCCAAACTTTTATGGGATGAGCCCCACTCTCTAACTTTGCGGGTCCATATTTAACTTAATTTTCAAAATAAACCAAACATAATACATATTTGAAATCAGAAAGACTAGATGTGTCTGTTGAAGGTAATATATTGATTTTACAATGAATAAGTAAAAAGTTCCCCCATTCCCAAACTCCTTTCGGAAAGTAATATTTTTTTATTTTTTTAATTAAATTTAGTCTTTCAACTATCAAATAAAGCAATAAAAAGTATGTGTATGAGCTATTTAGGTTATTTAAAAAATTAATGAAAAAAGCTAATTTTTAAAATGAATAAAAATGTAAAATATCCCAGATTTTTTGTATCTTCTGATATTTAAATTAAAAATTTTTAATTTCATTACATTTTATTTCAGATAATTCATTTAAAAAATTGTAAAAAATTTAAAATTAAAATCTAAAAAATGTCCAAAATTCTGTGCAGATCCCTTAAGGAAGCATAATAGAAAAATTTCAAAACAATTAAGAATAACTAGTGCAGAACTACAAGAAAAATGTGAAAGTCTTTCAGAGAATAAAATTTTATGTATCAACTGCCATAAAATGTTAGGAAAAAATCCAAATCAAATTTGTTATTAAAGCAAGGACCAAGCACTTTACTGACAGATGACAACAATTCTACCTTTGTTCTTTGAGCTCAAATAAAGAATTTTCTCAAAGAACAGAGGGTTACACTCATTAGAAGCATTATTGAAAGACCTTGATGTAACCTATATTAAACTACATATGTCTTATTTCAGTTATCATCATCATGTTTCCAAAATTATAATTTTATGATATAACTAAATATGTCTGAACTAAAAATGTTTTTTGTAATTTATTGCAGTTGTTTGATTTTGATAGAAAATGGTAGAAAAGTATTTTGACTGTAATCTGTTCAATAGGGCAGCCTCAATAAGCCTATTTGACATTTTTGATTTTTAATCTAATTTTTGATAAGACATCCTCAATAGGCCTATATGACTTGATATTGCCATGTTCTCTCTCTCTCTCTCTTTTCTCTATCTCTCTCTCTCTCTCTCTATATATATATATAATATATATATATATATATATATATATATATATATATATATATATATATATATATATATATATATATATATATATATATATATATATATATTATTATACAAATGGAATGTCTGCAAAATCTATAATTAATAAAGGCCAATCAACTTTAGAAAAAGCTCATTCTTCACTAGAAAGAAAGTTGGAATTATCCCTATATCAAGATATTCATAGTCCTACAAAGATGAGGAAAACAAACCCAGAAACCAAAAGGTATCCATCTAAATAAACATTTAAAGTTAAATACAAGATTTCTTTACCTGGAAAAACTAAAAAAAATTTAATTTTCAAGATATCAAAATTTTATTACAGACCCTACATTTGCTTGCAGTTTTTTATAAATGCATGTATATATATTTTTAATTTTTTAACAAATTACTTTTTATCCCATATTTCAGATTAAAGTTTCTAATGACAGAGCTAGTAGATACCTTCCATGAAACAGACAATTATGATAAAAAAGTGAAGATCTTAAGCATTTCTCCTTTTACAATAGAAGAAAAAAAAAAGATTGATTTCAAATCACATTTTATTTAGTAAAAAGCATGAAAATGAAGAAAATTTATTATTCCAGAAATACCTAACATGTCAAAGGGCAAAGTTTTAACAAAGTATATAAAAGATTACGTAATTAAGTTCTACAAGTCAGATAAAATCAGCAGAATAAAGACTGCTTAAGAGTTAAGTGTAAAGAATAATGAAACTGGTGAAAAAGATTGCAAAAAGATTAATATTAATGAACTTAAAAGAAGCTTATGCCTTATTCAAAGATGATCCTCAAAGTCCCAATATTGGTTTTTCAAGTTTTGAAAGTTTAGACCAAAGAAATGCATTCTGTCTGGTGCTTCAGGGACACATTCAGTCTATATATACATGTATCACCAAATGCAAAACTACAAGTATCTGCATCATTTGATTCCTAATATAAAATTACAAAATGTTAATTGAGAAAAGTATGCAATATTGAAAACAGGGACTGTGTGATGCAGTATTGCAAAAATTGCCCAAAAGATGGTGTTGAGAATTATTTAAGATCCATTGAATCAATAAATAATATACAATGCTTTAAATATAAGCAATGGGTAACAACTGATCATTGCAGTTTGGAAGAAAAACTGAAAACATATGGGGATTTTATACTCTCTAAGGAAAAAAAAATTCAAGCTAACAAGTTATTGTTATGTAGCTAAAATGTAAACAGATAGCAAAAAAAACTAAATTTTATAATCATTTAATATTTTCAATCTTGTTTTCACCTTCATAAGTTCAATAAAAAAAATTGGCATCAATTCTCAGCATCAGTAAATTTAAAAGTATCTATATCAGTATGGGTTAAAATTTTGGTTTCGCTCTATCTTTTTATATATATATATATATATATATATATATATATATATATATATAATATATATATATATATATATATATATATATAATATATATATTAATTTAACCGCTGGCAATATTGAAAATAATAAATATATTTTGGCAACCATAACTTTATGCATATTTTATCACATATGAAAGACATGATCAGTCTTGTTCTTATTAAAGACATTTTTATTGATGAAAAATATAATATTTTTCTAGTTAAATGTGATGTTATAAGCTTCAGAGAAAATTTTTGGTTTTATTCTTATTTTTATTACTTTTGTGTGTTCTCTGCAAAAATAGTTAAAATCGATTAACAGGCCACTCTGACAATGAATTACTTTTCACAATATTAAACCTACTTACTATTCTTAAAATCTTTATTCAAATTTTAATGCATCTTATTAACAATATTGACTTTACTAAACAGGTAATATTCAAATTTTATTTATGGACCTAATTAATGATTGGGTAATTTGATAAAGATTTTGAATGAATCGTCATAATTCCAAATCTAGCCAACCAACCAGTCAACTTTATAACAAGTCTTGTGAAAATAATAAACCCAAGTATAAAATATAATTAGTACTAGGCTATTTAGCACTAAACTTAAGATCAACCTTTCAATAGTACTTTCAGGCTACGTGTACACTCAGCCCTACTGTATTTTCGGTGAAGCTTTGATAATCTATCTGGTTTACGTTAGAGTTGTGTCAAATATTAGATACGATGTTGTAATTTATGACACAGCATACCCGATAAAAGTTTTAAACAGAGAAAAGATATTTAATAAAACAATAAAAAAGCTAAGAAATAGTGGGGTTTATTAGATTAATAACCTTTTTAAAAATTATCGTTTTTTAAAAAATATTTCTACTAATTTATAAACAAATTTTAATATTTATTATTACGAATTGAGACGAAACTTAGGCCCTGCGCACACAAAATTCGTAAAGTAATCGCCTAAACCAAGGCCTACATCTTTTGATAACAAATAAAAATTAAGACGTATTCTATATAAATTAATTTTTATATTATAATTATTTTTTGTCGTAAGGTAAATTTTTGTACTTTCCAGATATACTGGATACATGACCTGAAATGAACAGAAAATGAAGCCTAACTAAAGAAATTATTTGGAGAATTTATATATATATATATATATATATATATATATATATATATATATATATATATATATATATATATATATATATATATATATATATATATAATATATATATATATATATATATATATATATATATATATATATATATATATATATATATATATATATATATCAGCAATAGATTTGTTCCTCGGGAACCTTTCGGTACATCCTTCAGAACACAACTTCCGTATTCAAATCCTGAATTCTCAGCCATACGCGATTATATTCACTCAAACTACCACCCATTTTGCTTCACAGATTGTAATATTTTAGCTTCTAATCCCTATGACTTACAGAAAGATTTTGGAATCTCTATACATTAAGTGTTTTAAACCTCAGTTAAATTCTTCTACATTATCAGCCCCAATATTAATTGCATGGTATTTTATAATTTTTTCAATATTTGTCTGTATATTTATTTATTTAGTTATTTAATTTTGCTAAACATATTAATAACCTGTCTACTTTTACTATGTCTTCAACTAACTAATTTGTTCATTATTCAGTGCTGTTTGATCCTTTAGGATGTTCATTTAACTTTACCATATCGTATAACCAGTCATCGCTTTATGTGCTCTACCTTAACTTTAACTGTAAATTTTGATTTGTGAAGTTATGTTATTATTTACTATCTGTGTTAATCTATTTATTTTTCCTTTTAGGTAATTTAAAAATGGATTTTAAAATAAATCCGAAACGTCATTTGTTTAACATATTTATTTGCTTATTCATTTTATCATCATTATTAAATGTAAATTATTAATTGTTTTCAATGCTGCTTCCTACGCTGTTCGCAACATTATATATATATATATATATATATATATATATATATATATATATATATATATATATATATATATATATATATATATATATATATATATATATATATATATATATATATATATATATATATATATATATATATATATATATTGAGTAATGACATATTCTGATTTCTGTTTATTAATTCAATATTTCTCAACCCTTGTTGCGCAGAAATTCTTACTGTCCGTAAGAATAATTTATCGGAAATCACTCATGCAGTGCGTATATTATTTTATTAAAATATATCAACATTTTAAGCGTAAAATATATTTTGCCATCTATTTCAAAGATTACAATTCAATGAATTCGAAAAAATAATTAATTAAAAAAAAAAAAAAAAAAAAACTCGTGAATGATTTTTAAATTACCCCATTCAAGGAATTTCCTGCTGAATAGCATGAAGAATTTAACACAACTGAGCTTAGTGAATAATTATAAGTAATTTGCCCTACAAAAAAAAAGGAAAAAAGAGAAAATTCACTGTCCTCCAAAAGTTTTGTATAATATATAAAGGTAAAACTACTCTATAATCACATCAAATCATAAATCATTCATATGTATTGCATTAAATTTATTTTTCATTATATAAAAGTATTTGTGTATATATTATCGGTATGTGTTTGAGATGTGTTCTGGTCTTACCAAAAATTCTAATAAGAAGAAAACGAAAGCTTAGCACGCCTAATAGGGATGATTAATACTTCAAAATAACGATATTTTGAAAATATATTTAATTGTTAAATACTGTACAGCAGAGATTATTTATAGAGTATAGATATTATTATTTTGACCCCATGCTTCTTTATATATATATATATATATATATATATATATATATATATATATATATATATATATATATATATATATATATATATATATATATATATATATATAAAATACGCTGAAATTTTCTCACGCCAGAGCATAAAGTATAAAAATATTGATCCTTCTATAGTCGTTTTATATGTTATTCCAAGCTGTGGATATACATAGACTTTAGTTAAAGCCCAGACTGTGATTAAAAAAAATCTATGGATATATTGATAACGAAATATCGATAATAATTTCGAAATTGAATACTAGTTAAAATATCTGTATCGATACCAAAGTCTATGATCGATACTTCTTTCAGCTCTCCTGGCTCCTTTGGCCTAGGTCTAGTTTTCTATATTTTGAGAAATTAGAAGTGTTTTGATTCTGTTTATCATACTGAAAACGATTGATTTCTAAGTTGCTTTAAGTGAGATCTTATTTCAATTTTAAAATTCAAGTACGATGAATCGTCGGAAGTTAGATGAGTTGGGAGACTATGGTGAGTTAAAATTTTATTTGAAAACTTTCAATTATGCTACCGGCTTGCAAAGTTGCAACTTGATTGGAATTAAAGCTTTTTAAAAAGTTTTTTAAAAATTATTTTTGGGTCAGTGTAAAATTGTAAGGGAAGGGGAGGGGGAAGAGAGGTAAAATGCCCAAGTTGCAAGACAACATTTAGGGATATGTAGGTCATGCTATAGTAGTTGCAGTTTTCCTGATTTTTGAATTGAAATATTTGAAATGATGGTAATTGTTTAGTTTATAGTAGGAAATAAGGTAATAATTCGATGTGGCACAAACCTCTCTATTTTTCACTATATTGAATAAAGTCAAAATATTTTTAAATGCATTCTATACATATTTTTCTTTCACAGAAGAGTAACATAATTACATAATGAAAAGAAAAACCCAAAAATTTTAAAAAAAAATAGTATTTATACTTTAAAAATGAAATCAACTATCTTTTAAAGTCCTATAATACACTTTTAGCTACAATAATGTTCTGGGATGTCTCTGTTTTCTATATTCAAATTAGTAGGCGAATTAAAGTAAAAGAGAAAATGTAATTTAACAGTGAACTAAAGTATATATATATATATATATATATATATATATATATATATATATATATATATATATATATATATATATATATATATATTTTACTTTAGTTTGTTGTTTAATTCTATTTTCTCATTTACCTTAATTTACTGTTTAATTTTAGTTTCTCTCTCTCTCTTCAGAGTGAGAGAGAGGTATTGTGCCAGATCGAATATTATTGATATATCAATGCAAATTTTTTATATTTATATTATTATTATTTAGCTTTCATTTCATTTATTCCTATTATTATTATTATTATTATTAATTATTATTATTATTATTATTATTATTATTATTATTATTATTATTATTATTTAGTTTTCTAGAGTACTTAGTTTAACTTATCACAACCTGAACAACTGGAGTTTGCTGTGTGATACAGGCCTAACTGATTGATGGAACGTTGCCATGGTATACAGGCCTACTGCCATATTACACTATTTATACTTAAATATATATATATATATATATATATATATATATATATATATATATATATATATATATATATATATATATATATATATATATATATATTTATTTATTTATTTATTTATTTATTTATTTATTTATTAAGCCATCTTTGAGAAGGTGGAGTCTAGGGCTTTTTGACTTATCAACTCTCCTGCTCTCACTAATTCTCTCCAATCTCTTTCTGCTCGTTGAACTGTTGCATCACTCTCTCTATACTATCGCTATTACAATGGACACTGCTCTTCTGAACTCTCTTGTCGCATACCTCCTCCATTGAGAAGGGCTTGTGCGACTCGTCTTTCTGCACAGTCTCATCCCTTCTCTATCCAACTCTCCAACCCCAGACTTAACCGCTATGCTCAATCTTACATGTACTCTACTGGTAAGGTCTGAAACACACTCCCTTCATCTATTTTCCCAACTTCCTTTGACTTACACACCTTCAAACATGTATCATGTCAGCCTTTAATTTTAATTTGACCTGGTTTCTGTCTTTCCCCCTAACTCTGGTGGAATTTTTGGTAGGCCACAGGCCTTTGCCCACCAGAGGTGAGATTAAAATATATATATATATATATATATATATATATATATATATATATATATATATATATATATATATATATATATATATATATATATATATATATATATATATATATATATATATATATAGGATATATATGGTG
The DNA here is from genome assembly GCA_009176605.1 of Armadillidium nasatum. Classification (NCBI taxonomy): domain Eukaryota; kingdom Metazoa; phylum Arthropoda; class Malacostraca; order Isopoda; family Armadillidiidae; genus Armadillidium; species Armadillidium nasatum. The sequence continues at coordinate 66,611 of SEYY01000989.1, forward strand.
TAATATGGCAGTAGGCATATATGCCACAGCAATGTCCCATCAATATAAATAAAATATATATATATATATATATATATATATATATATATATATATATATATATATATATATATATATATATATATATATATATATATATATATATATATAGTGCAATACAGCAGTGGGCCTATATGCCATAGCAACATTCCATCAATCAGTTAGGCCTGTATCACATGGCAAACTTTGGTCATTCAGGTTATGATAAGTAAAACTAAGTATACTAGAAAACTAAATTATCATACGAATATCAAAAAATTTGCATTGATATATCGATATTTCCATATATCGAAGATTGTATTACATTACATTACAGAAAAATAATAGAACAATCAAAGGACAAATATGGCAACCTGGTATTCAATTGGTTTTACTATTTTTGTACAAATGAAGTCCAGGTGAAAGAATAGTTGCTTCATTATTAGGAGTATAAATATCAGTTTTTTTCTTTTTTTAATAGTTTTTCTTTTTATTATGTATTTAAATTACTCATCTATGAAAGAAAATTATGTAGAATGCATTTAAATATATTTTGACTTTCATATTTTCAATATAGTGAAAAATATAGAGGTTTGTGCCAAATCGAATTATTACTGGAAAAAAGTATTTTTTTTATATATATGCTATAATATCTGAACACAAATACAAATTAATTTTGAGCTCCTAATGAAGCCTGGTAGACCAAAAAAAAAAATTATCCCAGACCTGTGAGTAATAATGAATAATTTTTTAATTTATCACCATTCACTGATCTAAGGGTATATGTTCATATGCCATGCAGTTATAGTTTTTGATATTTTTTTATTTATTGATTTGGTAATTGTTAAGTGTAAGGTCCTGATAGCCAATTTTCATCATTTTTGCAGAGAATTCTTCAAATGCAATAAAAAGGTAGTGAGGACTGTAACATTATTTATTGAAATAACAAATATATGTTCTTTATACAAAAGATATCTTTATTTTATTCAAAGAATATTCATTGATATCTTTCATTTGCGAATAAATAAAATATAAACAACCATGGTTACAGGAACTGATAAACCAAAGCTGCCATTAATTTTTTCTATAGTAAATAGAATATTTATTAATTTCTTAATTTGCATATTATATTAACAGTAGTATACTTAGACACTGAAAGATCCAGCATAGGTTTATCCTTCAACTAGTTTGAATATTTATTAATTTCTTAATTTGCATATTATATTAACAGTAGTATGCTTAGACACTGAAAGATCCAGCATAGGTTTATCCTTCAACTAGTTTGTTAGATATAATAAATCTAACAAACAGTTTGATTTAACCTAACCTGGACTTGAGGGATAAACCTAAACTAATTGCTGGTAACTAGGCCTAACTTGGCAAACAGTAAATAATTTGAATGTGATGAATAAATATTGTTCAGGGACAAATATTTCTGCAAGTAATGTATAATTTATTAGAATATTAAGAATTTTACATATATATATATATATATATATATATATATATATATATATATATATATATATAATATATATATATATATATATATATATATATAAAATTTATTATTATTAGGTTTATTGTAGCTACGATTCGCTGATTTCAATAACCTTGGCTGTTTTATTGTTATATTTTGTCATATGAAATCATTGAAAGGAGTATTGTTTGCATTAAACGAAGATTATAATTTTTTTTTTTTTGATACATTTGCAGTGTTTTGAGGAAAAGTGGTTATCAGGAACTTAAATTAATTTAAACAATTACCATTTAAATTTTAAATTTGATCTGCCAGGCCTCAATAAGACCACCTTTATTGATTTGCATTCAATAAGTGTTTGTAGGTGTTATAGTTTCAAAAATATTCATTTCTAATATGAATTAAACTACCTACATAATAATTATCAAGTTACTTAATTATTTATTGACTGGGCAATTATGTTATTTAACTACAGTCACCATATTTTATGAATGATACTATTGAATTATGTGATAATATATAGGCCTAGTGATTCAGTCAGCTATCAAAAAATATATACTGGAAGGAGGTTTGACTGAATATTTTTATTTTCAAAATATCAGACTACAAAGACACACTGTTCTGAAATCAAGGTAATTGGGTACATTGAAGCAAGGAAAATGAGTTTGTATGTTAAAAATACTAAAAACCCTTAAAATTTTAATTAAAATCTATTTACAACATTTCATCTAACTTCAAAGATATACAGGTATATCTCAGTCCAATTTCACTATAGTCCAGCTTTTTAATTAATAAATTTGTTGTTCTGGCCACCTTCTGTAACAAGGAAAAGCGTGTGGAGACTTGCCTTGATGCTAATGCCAATCACTTCCAACACTTGTGAAATCAGCAAGTTTCTCACATAACAATGTACATTTGTGGCAAATTTTATTAACTTATGACCACTGCTTTAATATCTATAATCACATATCTGAGGTCTAGAGCGAATGGGACACTCTTTATAATAATATCTTCAAAAACATTGATTTTAAAAATTTTAATATGTGAGAACTTGGACGACCTGCAAAATTCTAGTACTTTAACTTTAGAGCTCTTAAATTTCCATGCAGAAACAACCATCATTTCTCCAGATCTTGGAGTAATGATTTCGTCTTGCAGAGTATATTTGGCCCTCACTACTAATTAGCCTTTGATAATCAATAGAAAAAGGTAGAGCAGGGAGATATTAGAATTCAAAGTATGTAAATTGTCAAAATCTGCAGAAAATTGACTTATGATGAATGAGAAAAAATATACTGATTTTGTTGAAGACAACATGATGGTTAATCATCCAATCACTAATTTTAGGTCTTAATTGTACAAAAATGCAATTCCTTTGCTTCATTAGACTTTTTAAGGTATTACATTTTATGATTGCATTTTCTATAGAGTAAAAATAATTTATATTGGCTCAGATAGATTATTAAATAGAAAAAGTAGGAATCAGAATATATACAGTATATTAGAATATTTAAAAAGATCAATTCTTAGTTTTATAAAGAAATATATATATTATATATATATATATATATATATATATATATATATATATATATATATATATATATATATATATATATATATATATATATATATATATATATATAAAATAGATGTTCGTGATAGAAAGAGAAGACGCACAGATGCAACAGAAATTGAAGATCGTTTGGAGTCTCTTATTAATAGAGTTGGAGAAAAGGTAAATTATATATATATATATATATATATATATATATATATATATATATATATATATATATATATATATATATATATATATATATATATATATATATATATATATATATATATATGAAATCCTAATATAATATTATAAAAAGTAATAAAGTATTATTTTGGAAAAATTTATGTTCTGCATTATATAGGAATATTTGCAATGGCAAGAATTATTATTATTATTAATTTTAAGCATTCTTCTAATCTTATTCATTTAGGTTATCCCACATTATGATTAACAATATCTCAAAACATATTTAGTGTTTAAATGTATTATACATAAAGAAAAAATTTAAAAAAATTGTGTACTTTTTACCCTTTTTTTTTTTTTTTTTTTTTTTTTTGAAAAATATGAAAGATTTATCATTTTTATTTAACGCAGTATTCCATGTATCCCCTCCCCCCCTCCCCAAAAAAAGGGGGAAAAAAAAATCTTTTCCTTTGTTTGGAAATCATTTGCTAGGAGAGCAATAACCTATAAAAGTATGAGTAGTTAAGTAAAAGCAAATTATAAGATATCATTAATTAGCTGAGTTAACATTTTGTTCACTGAGGAGCTCAATGCCATGCTGGTAAAGTGTTAATTTCATTATAATCAGACTTTTATTTTGGAAATTTTTTTATAGTTTTAGTCTTACATTAATATGAAAAATGAAGATGTATTTTAAATTAAGTTTTAGCTCATGACCCTCACCTGAACTGAAGATCAAATAATTTTGTAATATAAATAGCCTACTTAATACCGATTGTTTATTTTGTTTAAGGCATTATAAAAGTAATTACAAATTACAAATGATGTCTGAGGTTACTTTTTTTTTTTTAAATTAAAAAATATTTTGATTGAAATAATTTAATCCTATTTTTTTTTTTTTTTTACTCTAATTATTAATTTTCATTGAAAAAAAAGCAAATTAAGAAAACTTTTATTAATGTTTACATACATTAGACCCTTTGTTTAATTAACTTTGTTTTATTTTTTCATAACTGGCAATTAAACACTAAATTTTTGGAGTTGAGATTCAAAAATGAGAACAACTTTGGTAGCTTCCCTATTATAATGGGAAAAATGGTACTAAATTTATTATTACTCTTCCATGCAAAGGTATGGCACATCAGTGGAAGAAACTATATTGAAGTTTTCACTTTTGGTGTGTTTGAAGTATTTCAGCAAATACTTGGACTACCCAATTATTATTTTTCTAAAGGGGGATGCCCTCATTTCTCATTTTTGAGAAATGAGGGCATTCCCCTTTAAGCAGATTCTTAAATATTCAACAGGAATGAAAAAAAAAAAAAGATTAGGTTGATCTTTAAAACCATCCTTCATTCTCAGTGATATTTCCATAATCATTCTTTTTGAGAGAATCACATACATCACTCTCATCCAGAATAAAAGAATTATTAGGCCAAAATAGTTGTGTTTTGTGGAAAGAAAAAAATTTTCTTCTAGGATGCACTCTTTAATTGATATACATAGCTCCGCTTCATTTTGTTACTAATTTGATTTATATGGATAATCTTCATGAATTTGCTGTGAAATAAATTTTTTGTATCTTTAAATTAAGTTTCTATATAATTGAAGTACAATTTTGCTCTATCATTTTTACACAGTATCTCATGATGATTCAAATATTTTTATCTGAATATGAATAGTCAAGCTTGATGTAGGGCTATTCAAAGGAACATTTTGTTGACATATTAATGTTAATGATTTGTTTGTATGTTTTTCTTTAACATTGAAAAGTAAGATTTATTTTTAAAATTTAAAGTATCTATTGTTGAAATACATTAATTGATTAATGAATTTTGTGTATTAAGATGAATTTGAAATGTTATTGATCTAAAAATTTTGGTTATTGATTTATGTTTTAAGGAGGTTCTTAAAAAAAAATAAAAAATACAAAAGGGGTTTGGAGGAAAATTTGGCTATTTCCAAAACTGTTTTAATTGTTGAAGGAAAGAAAGTTTTTATTTTTCTCAAAGTTGGATGATATTTTGTGAATATAAAAGAAAACTATGAATATAAGTCATTGTTGTCAGCATATTGGAAATATAAAGAAAATTTGAAATATATTTTTCTGAATAAATTCTTGCTTTGGTACTGTTCACCTTTATAAAAGCAAAATGTAATAAATTATCAATATATATAAATAAATAAAATACTTTTATATCAGTATGTTGATAGCCCTGTTTTTCAAATTCAGATTCAGATGGTTTCAGGATTCAAGAGAGCATTGAACTCTGAATCGTTCAATGTTTGAAACAATATTTACCATTGGAATTCATATAAACACTCTTTATTGGTTCCAGCCAGTCAACATTTAACCTTTTTATTAAAAAAGCAATTTAAACCAATTTATATATATATATATTTAGAACAGTATTTTAATTTATAATGTAATAAAATGTAGCTAAAATAAGAAACCAAATTAATAAATTCATGAAATGAGAAAAAAAAAATGAATATTATCTGTAGTAGGTGAAGTTTGTCATAAGTTGAAATGTAGAGGAGGTAGTCTAGTATTTGAAAGGTACATTTATCTAGGAACTCATTAAGTAACTACTTATGGTGTGTTGTCTGCTTCTTTCTGTCTTTTGACATTAGTTATATGGGACAGAGCATCATTCTTTTTGAAAAACATTTGTCTTAGGAGGTTTTGCATACCCTTCCGCAACTTCCAACAATCAAGCAAGGAACTGGTCGTATATTTCATTCACACTAGATCAAAATTTTACTTAAAATTTTTTTTTTTTACTATAATTTTTATTTAACAATATATATATATATATATATATATATAATATATATATATATATATATATATATATATATATATATATATATATATATATATATATATATATATATATATATATATATATATATGCCCATGTTCAAATGTCTGTTTGAACAAAAAATTTTGGAAGACTTCATTATTAAATTATTTTATTATTATTTCTAGAGTACTTCATCCCTGGAAAGTAATTTGGAAGGATTAGCAAGTGTTTTAGAAGCTGACATAATCAACTATAAAGGAAAGATTTTAAAAATTTTAAGTGAGTGTGCTGTTAAAATGCCTGAGAAAACTACAATATATACTACGCTTGTAGGACTTTTGAATGCTAAAAATTATAACTTTGGTGGAGAAGTAAGTGACAATGATTTTTATACAGTAGTTTCAAAATAACAACTATATTTTTCTATTAGGGAATATATATTCCTTATATTTGTATTAGGAATATACTCCTTATATTTATTTTAGGAATTTTATTCCTAATTCCTTTTTTTTTTTTAAACTATAATTGCTTCCTTATATATTCTTTCATGGTCTTGATTTATTAATCAAAAGTGAAAATGATTGAATGGTTTTTAAGTAAAAATATTTATTGAGTTTTTTTACTTAAATGTGCAAATAACATATTTATATATAAAGTTATTTTGTTTTAAATTTCAACTTTTATGCAGTTTTAGGTGAATATTGACTTGTATCAAAAAACAATAATTAATACTTACTGCACATCGGTATAGTTAATTTAAAAAAAAAATATAAACCATTGTAAATGTAATTTTTATACACTTGCTTTAAACATACTCTATAATATTATAGAAGATAAATAGTTAGATTTCTTATATTTTAAAGAGACTTCTAAGATTGTGTTCAGTTTTTTTGCCTTTAAACTTTTTAATTGTTTAGCTATTGATAATATTTTGCAAACCATTAGTTTTTATTTTCTGAAAATGTAGTCTATAAAGATTGATTTTACATCTGAGTAGGTAGAAAATAAGTACTTATATCGAATTTTAAATAACCTAAATGTATATTTATAATATGTAAACAAACATGCTCTTGACAACATTAATTATTATTTTTTTATTTTATATATCCTTTTTAGTTCATGGATTTAATGACACGAAAGTTAAAGGAAGCTCTGAAGGGATGTATGTGGAAAACGGCCAGATACATTGTAAGATTTTTTGCTGATATGGTTAACTGCCATGTTATTTCAACCAATTCCCTTCTCAAGCTTTATCATTCTTTTTTGGAAACAACTCGTGAAGACAACTCCCCTCAAGGTTGGTTATATATATATATATATATATATATATATATATATATATATATATATATATATATATATATATATATATATATATATATATATATATATATATATATATATATATATATATATATATATATATATATATATTATATATATGTAACCAAAAAAATAGCATTGAATGATGTATTAAGAGAAAGTTATAGTCCTATCTCTCCTCTATACACCCATGAAAAATGTTGTAGGTGGTGTTTCTTTTTTTATAAATATTTTTGTTTGAAAGGGTAAATTTTCAAAAATATATTTTTTTTTTGAACAGTTAGTTATAAAAGGCCATATAACTTTTTTTTTCTAAAAAGCAGAGAACAAAACTCTGTTAGAAGCTTCTTGTAGTCAATAGATTTTTGAATATACATTCCAATTTTCAGGTCATTTCGACCAGTGGTTTGGCCCCACTATTCATTTAAAAAGGGGAAAATTTTCAAAAAGATCTTTTAAACAGTTATAGATACAGAAAAATGTTAGAAATCGAGTTTTTTCAGGGGGGAAAAAAAGTCATACCCTGAAAATTTTCGGGTAATTTGTTGAAAATTAAAATTTTTTTCAACATTTGGACCCTCCCTTTAAAAAAAAAAAAACAACAATTTTAGTCCAGGTTTGTTGTTAAGAAAATAATTTCATAAATTTTCAATTTATTAAATTAATTTAATAATAGCTAAAGGTATTTCAGTGCTGTCATATATAATAAGGTTGAAAAAACATTACAAATTTGAATACAATATATAATAAAGATAGAACAAATTGTATACTTTAATAATTTTAAAATGTTTATAAATAAGAATTTTATTTTTACCACATATCTGGATACTAAAAAATATGGGTTGTATAATTATATATTAACTGAATTTTTGCCCATCCCTAATATATATATATATATATATATATATATATATATATATATATATATATATATATATATATATATATATATATATATATATATATATATATATATATATATATATATATATATATATATAAACTAATTTTTTTTCAGTACGAAGTGACACATATGTTTATGCTGTATTGAGCAGTTTGCCTTGGGTAGGTAGGGAACTATATGAGAAGAAAGAGCAAGAGCTGGAGCTGCTGCTCAAACATATTGAAATATATATTCGAAAGCGTAGTCGCAAACACGTTAATGGACTGAGGGTTTGGAAATCAGACAGACCTCATCCTCAAGAAGAGTATCTTGATTGCCTCTGGGCGCAGGTGAGATTAATAGAAGACGTTTGTTTAGTTCCCATAATGTGAATGGAGTCATCATATTACTTGTAATTTTTTATTTATTGTTAGTTGATTATTGTTAAAGAAACTCATATCAAGCTTCTTTAAGTAGTACAAGGCTCTAATATTAATACCATAAACTAAGATAAACTTTGTTGTATAAATTCTCATTTTTTTTTTTTTTTTTTTTTTTTTTTTTTTTTTTTTTTTTTTGCAGATTTGCAAACTGAAGGCTGACATGTGGCAAGAAAAACACATTGCTCGTCCTTATGTTGCTTTTGACTCTATCTTATGTGAGGCACTTCAGCATCACATTCCTCCTATAACTCCTCCTCCCCATCATCCTGACAACACTTACCATTTTCCGTGGGTTGTATTCAGGTATGTTTTAAAAATAGAAACTTTTATTTCTAATTGTGTCGTATAATTGGCATTTTATATATATATATATATATATATATATATATATATATATATATATATATATATATATATATATATATATATATATATATATATATATATATATATATATATATATTATTATATAAAGGCTTTTCGACTATACTGATTGTCCTGAAGGACCTGTTCTTCCTGGTGCCCATTCCATTGAAAGATATTTGATTGAAGAACATTTACACAATATAATCAAGGAGTATCATCTTGAAAGGAAAATTTGGTTGGTATTTTCTTATTATTTCAAAAATTATTCTATTTTACAGTGTTACTTCATTCTTGTTCTAAAATATCTCAAGCAGAGATAAATTTTCTCCTGTTCTGTGCTTTTCAAAAATAGCAAAAATTCAATTCTGTGTTTTTAAAAAATTAGATAAAAAATGCGTTGTTTTAAGAAATCATATCATTTTAATTGTTCTAATTTAAAATGTTACATATTAAGACCTAGATTAAGAAGTAGAGTTACACAAGAAATGTATTTAACATGAAAAATTCAGATTTTCTTTTTTAGCCAGTGAAGACGACCCAAGTACTGATTTTTCTTTCTTCGATCTATTTAATTTGTAACCTGCCCACCATTTATAAGGGCATTCCTTTTTGCAGTTTCTGGTAGACTTAAATATCAATTATGTGTGGTGAATCAATCCACATTTAGTTATTTATCTTTTCAATAAGAACGATTGCTTATTTCACCCTATTACACCAAAGACCCACAATTATTATATTAATGTGCCAGAATATTCTGGATTTGTGTAGTTCTTAGTCATCTGACATCACAACTGACACTTTAGCCAGCTGACACTTGGCTAAAAATCAAAAACTTGTAAAGCAGAGATTTTTAAGAATATTTTTTTGTTTTCTTTTTGTTAAATTACTATGATAGATTTCAATTACTATTGGTTATGTTATTGCATCTAAAATTTCTCCCTCTATCTGTGTCTTATTCCGCAGTTATCTTATTATATATATATATATATATATATATATATATATATATATATATATATATATATATATATATATATATATATATATATATATATATATATATATATATATATATATATATATATATATATATATATATATATATGCAGTGCCTCAGCTCTTTTGGAGTTCCCATTAAAACAAAAAATTCCTCTGGAGTATATGATTGTTGAAGTAATAATGGCAGAATTGTTCCATCTGCCAACTATGCGTTATATTGAAATTTGCTATGGTTCATTGCTTATAGAGTTGTGCAAATTACAGCCTTCCACTATGCCACAGGTCAGTAATTAAGATTTTTAAAGAAACAAACTGGATATATATATATATATATATATATATATATATATATATATATATATATATATATATATATATATATATATATATATATATATATATATATATATATATATATATATATATATATATATATATATATATATATATATATGTTAACTCACCCCCATTTTGCCAACTACCTTTTCAATTTTAATGAAATTTGGTATATTTGTTGAACTTCTTTTGAAATATTTGTTCACCACAAAAGGTGAGTTGGTACCGAAAAATTCGAAGTGAAATCTGCGTTGTAATAGCATTAGAATATGTAGAGTGATGAGACAGTTCAACAGGCTAAAATATAACTGAACAACCTTTGAAAATGTGAATGGATTTCTCAAAAATCCTTCGATTCAATGTTTTCAGGAAGAGTTATGTTGGTAAACCCACCCCAGATGTGTCTCTTATTCAATACAACTACTAATGACATAAGAAGCCTATTGCATTAAAAGCCAGCGTTTTTATTTTCTGATTTATAATTAATTAGGGAAAAGATCACATGTTCCTGGCATCAATTTTGAGTCTTCCATTTGCTGTTGAATTTTCTTTTCAAAACTGAAAATTTTTCTAGTGTGAATCATTTATCCCGAATGAATTGGTGGAATGCTATGAAAAAGTGATGATTTAGAGCAATCATATTTTTCTTTTACAGGTCTTGGCCCAGGCTGTAGAATTACTGTACGATCGTATTGACACCATGAATGTTTGCTGTTTAGAAAGGTTAGTGGAACTTTAATTTTTGTCACATATTTAGTTTTTAACTCTTAAAACAAATTCATAATAAATTGAAAGTCAACTGTGTCTTGTAGATCAAGTTTTTGTTTAGAAACATTTTTCAATTTTTTTTTTCCAGATTTGTCTCATGGTTTGCCTATCATCTAAGTAATTTTCAGTTTAAATGGTCTTGGGATGATTGGATTGGTGCATCTCAATTAGACCATGAACATCCTAGGGGTAAATTTATTGCAGAAGTACTAAAAAAATGTATGAGGTATATATATGTTATATTTTTCTAACAGCATCCATATAACCATGTTTATTAAATTGTAAAAATGAGTTTTTATATGTATAATTGTTAATGTAGCAATGTATTTTTTTTTTTTTTCTATAATAAGATTGTCCTATCGTCAGCGAATTGCCGAAGTAGTTCCAGAACAGTTCGACTGTTTCATTCCACCCAAACCTACTTGCAATTTTAAATTTGATCCAGACACTGGAAGTGAGTAAAAATTGTTTCAGAGTTTGGACTATTCTAATAATTGCTTTGATATTATGTAATTATTTTATCTTTTAGGCGATTTGCCTGGCTGTGATACTGCTCAAGCTATTATAACTGTTATAAAGAACAAAGGGGGTCCTGAGGAAGTTCTTAAAGCACTTCAAGCTCTCAATAACCCTGTAAAAGATGTAGATGATGACTCCCCTTTTAATTCGATGCAGATTGAAGTGTTCACCCAGACTCTGCTGTTCCTTGGCTCAAAAACATTTTCTCACTCTTTTGCTGGCATTGCCAAATTTATTAAGGTAAATTCGTGTATTGATAATATTTTCTTTGCATTAAATTTTGATCACAAATGTCCTTGAAAACTACTCTTGAATTTTAATGTTAAATGTAGGTGTTTATTTCTCAAGTGTCAATCATAAATATAGTTGAGCCAGAAGAAAACTCCTCTGACATTGTCTCTTGTAAAAAGTCTTAGTAGTTTTGAGTTCTTAATAATTTTGGCTGCAATCCTTGTCATAATGACACTGCATATCTTTGACTTTAAGTACGAGGCAGTGTTATTTGGCTCGTTTATATGTGACTTCAATAATTTAGTTGAATCAGTTGTTTCACTTCAGACTCATTCTAAAAGTCAGATGCTTAGTTACCTATTTTCTTTCCCCTTATTTTATTGTACAATTTTCTTTTTCTAATATAAATTACTTTGTACCATTGAGGAAATAGATAAAATTAATAATTTAACCAGCAAATGAAGTCAAATATTAATATCTATTCTCTAATGTAAAAGGTTTTTGAAACTCTTATTGGAGGTCATGAAGATGCTCAGTTGGTCGTTCTGCGCGCCATTTACGAGTTATGGAGCACACATCATCAAATGATTGTGATGCTAATTGATAAACTCCTTCGAACTAATACCATTCAATGCGCTACTGTGGCCAATTGGATCTTTAGCTCTGAAATGAAAGAAGAATTTACTAAGTAGGTATTCTTGGTTTAGAATTTTTTATTTTTTGTTCCCTTTTGTGATTATTATCATGATCATCATTATTATTGTTGTTGTTGTGTTGTTGTTACTACAACGTATTTAACGTCAGCACTTGCACTCTGTAATTTTTCTCCTTTTCCTTACAAAAGGCATTATATTTGGGAGATTTTGCATTCGACAATTCGTAAGATGAATAAGCATGTAAACCGCCTGCAGAAAGATCTCAATGAGGCCCGCGAGAGGCGAAGGGGCCAAAATGACTCTGACTCCGAATCTGATTCGGATGAAGACGAGTCGAGGCCAAAACCAACGGAAGAAGAGATTGAGAGGATGGAGGAAAGATTGGAAACGGCGCAGGCTGACCAGAAGAATCTATTTTTGATTATTTTTCAAGTAAAAAAATAATAAGTTAATTTGTCTTAACACACACACATTTTTGTACCTGGTATTCAGCCACTTATTTTTATGGTTTTCTTTTTCAGAGATTTATAATGATTTTGTCAGAACATCTGATGAGTTGTGATGCAAATGGAAGAGAATACAACACCCACTGGTACAGATGGACTGTTGGGAGGCTAAATCAAGTTTTTATGATTGTAAATATAAAGTTTTTTTTTTTTTTTTTAAACAGAAATACCTTTAGATAATATATTTATTGTCCTCAAACATTGTTATACATTTTTGTTTTAAAAATAAGGGAAACCTCTTACTGTTTGCAATTAATACATTTATATTTTTTGGATAAGGGATTTGTCACTAATGTGCGAAAGTTTTTTTTTTGGATTTTGATTAATTTATAATACTCCGTTGGAAGGTGAAAAGAGAGAGAAAATTTCACATTAATTATAAGGATTGCTTTTAGATGACTTCACTATAACTGGGGAAATTAATGTAAGAAAATAATTTTCTTAAAATTTATATTTTTTTTTTTAATATAAAGTAATTGTATTTTATTTCCATAGCACAATAGTCAAGTTGAACGCTACAGCCAAACCCTCAGTACTCTACTCTTCACCCAAGATCTGGATCCCCATATACTTGAGGCTTTTAATCAGTTTATTGCCCTGCGATCATAAGAGGGTTTTCAATAGCCTTTTAAGAAAGAAGCAAAGAAATATGATAGGCGGAAAAGATATTTTAAATTTTATTTAATTTTAGTAAGACTATATATATATATATATATATATATATATATATATATATATATATATATATATATATATATATATATATATATATATATATATATATATATATATATATATATATATATATATATATATATATATTTATTATTTTATTATATTATTTATTTATTTTATATTATATTATTTTAATTTTTTTTTATTTAAGGAAATTCTGTATTAAAAATTTTTTTTTTTTTTTTTCAGTGTTGAAAGTGCTTGCACTTATATAAACACTATATATATATATATATATATATATATATATATATATATATATATATATATATATATATATATATATATATATATATATATATATATATATATATATATATATATATATATATATATATTTTTTTTTTTTTTTTTTTATTTATATTATATATATATATATATATATATATATATATATATATATATATATATATATATATATATATATATATATATATATATATATATATATATATATATATATATATATATATAGGGAGCGACTCGGGCCGCCTTCACGTGGTGCTCTCGACAGCAGAGAAAGTTACGAAGGTGCCCCCACAAGCTGGGGAGCAACCCTAGCAACATATCGGCTGCAAAAGCCCGAAGAAATCCTCTACCCGCGGAAGCGGGTCATTGCGGAAAGGTCTTCCCTGTTCCGCCGGCCAAAATGGCTCGGCCGGCGGCCGTCGCGGATTTCCTGAAGGCAGTGTGGCCCTTTCAGTAAGGAAGGTCCCAAGAGGGAAATATATATATATATATATATATATATATATATATATATATATATATATATATATATATATATATATATATATATATATATATATATATATATATATATATATATATATATATATATATATAGTTGCAACGGAAATGCTTATCATCATCATCATCATCAAGGGTTATATTTTCTTTATTTAGACCTAAATTGTTAACAATAGCCAATGACTTGTTATTTAGTCATATATATATATATATATATATATATATATATATATATATATATATATATATATATATATATATATATATATATATATATATATATATATATATATATATATATTATAAAATGTAAAAATTTAGCGCTTAAATTACATATTGTTCTATGACTTTGCATTTATTAGCCTCTATATTGAGTAGTATCTTGAAGAGATTGTGCTTAAAGTGTATTTCATATGCCTACAGCTTATATGCTTATGTAGCTGTGTATGGACCTCCTTGTGTATTTAATATGGTTATTAAGAACTTAAATTCTTCAGTAGATAAACATGTTTTTTTGTATTTTTAACATATTAGAAAGGACATAATGAAAAATTTTTCTGAAGGTATATATATGGTAAAATATATTTTATTAATAAGTTTAAGTATAATGCTAAAAGTTATGTAATATCTATTTTGTAAAAATAAAATAAAAAAAAGCATTTATATTCACATTAAAATGTTTTACAAAAATGCTTTTTAAGATTTTTTTTTTTTTTTTTTTTTTAAATTTAAATATTTTTTTTATAAAAAATGTTAAGATAATTATTTCGAAGTTCTAAACAGTAGAAGTTAGTTTATGAAAGAGAAACGCAAAGAAAATAGATCAAGTGTGGAATATACAAAATTTTTACGACCTAATTGTATTTGATATTGATGCCACTTGAAAGATTATGAATTAGTTATTACTTTTTATAGCCTCTATATTGATAAGGCAGCTTCTATGTTAAGTAGATTTGTGAAGTTTGGGAATTCTTATGTTTGATATGGATAGAAACCCAAGTATGGTTGCTTGTATTGTTGATATATTGGTATCTTAAGCATGCTAAGTAGTGTTTGAGCTGTATTGGTGGACATCATTGAATAAGGTGATGCCTCATAAAGATGTCTCTTGGATGTTTCTCAATATAAATATAATTTATATAATAATTATGTATCAAAAAGGCTAAAAAGTATGGCGGTATTTACCTGTGAAGTAAAAGTATGCTGAATAAATGGATTGCGTACTGTATATAAATGATGGATTGGTTATGACGATTGCTGGTGAGGACACGGTCTTCATCAGACAGGGTTAGTAGAATATGCAGTGAAAAAGGATAAAGAGGATTTAACACATGAAGAAAGATGAAGTTCGCTATCTTTTAATGTTAGATATGTCGGCTTTTGACATGGATCAATGAAATGAGCGCCAATATATAAATCCATATTGTATGAAAATTAATAATAATGTCTTTGAGAATAAGCAGGATGCTAGGGCTGTGGTTTATTGACCAGGGCTTTTATATGTTTCCAATCATCAATATTAAGAAAAAGGTACGGTGATATTTATTTGGAAAGTTAAAAAGAGGGACAATAAGCTGAATATATATGTGAATGACAGGCTGGGTTATGATGAGAAATGATGTTAACAATGTTTTTTTTAGGATTGGCTTATGTTTCCATCCATTAATTTCAAGAAAAAGGTACTATTTACCTGGAAAGTTAAAATGGGGGTTGAATAAGTGGTATATATATATATATATATATATATATATATATATATATATATATATATATATATAGTAAATGACAGGTTGCATTATGATGAGTAATGGTATGAACAAAGGTTTTTATCAGAATGGGTATTTTCTCCATCCGTCAATTTCACAAAAAGGTACAAAATTAGCGTATATTTACCTGGTCTATGAAAAGGGTTTTAATAATAATAATGAGTATATATGTAAACAATGTTTCATCAGTTAATTGCTTCAAAACAGGGCGGGTCTTAATATTGTTTAATGCTTTGTAATAATGACCTCCCTGGTGACTGGTGAATATTATCAGTTTGTGCTCTGCGTGAGGCTTGGTTGGGTTCGGTTAATATCTGGGGAATATTTCCGTAAATAAAGTAATGTTATAATATTGTGAAAATATTCAAATTATATATATTACAGAGTTACGAGCTTACATTTGTGTGCGTGATACTTTTTTTATTTTTTTATTTTTTTAATTCAGTGTTACATTATGCTAATATTACTTATTACGTATATAAAATACAATTTTATAAAAATAAAATGTTAATTTATAATTTTATGTAACATTTAGTATTTTGTTTAAAATATTTAATGAAAATTTTTTTCTCATTAAAAATTTCTTAATTTGTTTTAAAAGTTAAACGAAATTAGCATTTTTAAAAACTATTCATGTCTAAATAAACTAATATTTTTAAACCAGATAACAATGTGTGCAAAAAATGTATTCATGCTTGTGTGTCTTTTTATTTAGTTGAAGTTTTGCTTTGTCTGGTTTATGTTTAAATAGTAGCTATGATGCCTGATCCTACTGAGTAAATGAGCTTGTGGAGATGTATATTTGTGTTTGAGAGAGGGAGAGAGTAGGGTGCTGATGTGTTAAAGTAATATGTGTGTGGGTATGTGGACGTGTTAAGTGTGCTTCGGCGTTTGAGAGAATGTGTGTGTCCGCCTTTACATATTTCTAGAGCTTACGTCATACTGATAAAGTACAGTATCTAGAGCGCATAGGGTATGAAATACTTCTACAGCTACTATAGCGACTAGCATATTAATAACTAGTTATAGTAATAATAATGATATTAAAAATAATAATAATAATAATAGTAATAATAATCATAATAATAATAAAAATAAAATAAAAATCAAATAAAAAATACAATATTTATATATATATATATATATATATATATATATATATATATAATATTATATATATATATATATATATATATATATATATATATATATATATATATATATATATATATATATTATATATACATCCTAACACTTCAATACCATGTGCTTCTGGTACTGTTCTCCCAATAGATCAGATTTTTCTACCTTTTTTGAGTACCTAACTGCTTCTCACGAGACTATTACATCATTACATCCATACTAAGGTTCGTTATTTAGTGGATTTCAATGTAAACAACACTGAATGGTTGGGTTCCTCTCATACTGATTCAGGAGGAGAGGAGGCCGAATCATTCAGTATTCTCAACGATCTGGAGCAGCTGATTAAAGAAGCAACATACATTCTTAACCAATTCTTGAACACTCTTGAATTATACTTCACTACTAGTCCTTCTCTCTATAAATACTCTATCTTCGCACCTATTGGTAACTCCGACCACAATCTTTCTCTCCAACTGCTCCACCCTGCCCTAAGCGTATCTTCTGACACTTTGATCGGGCTGACTGGGGGCTTTGAGTTGCTTCTACGCTAACTATCCCTGGAGGGACTGCTATGTCTCTGAAGACGCTTCTGTCTCGGCCGATAAGGAGGGGGCCGTAATCGTTGATGGGATGAATAGGTTCATTCCTTCTTCAACTAAATCTTTCTCACCTCAAAATAGTGGTGTGCTTGTTCTTGTGCCATTCAGGCTAGAGACATCGAGTATAGAGAGTGGAAAAATTCTCCTTCTCCTATCACTCGTGCTAATTTTCATTCATCTCGGAATCGTTGTAGAGATATTCTTCGACGAGCAAAGCAGACTTTCAACTAACGAAGGTGTGATGAGCCCCTTAATTCTCCTACTAACAAATCATTCTGGCCTCTTGCGCAAAACCTCTCCAACAACTTCTGTAAATCTTCCTTTCCTCCTCTTATTCACTCTGATGGTTCTTTTGCTAACACTCCAACTGAAATGGCTTATCTCTCCCTCCTCTAATTCAACACTGGACCACTCTGACAATCCTCTTCCAACTTCTTCTCCCCTCAGCTGTCCCATGGTTTTACCTGTGATTACATTTGATCTGGCGAATGGACTTCTGGAATCTATGAACGTTAGGAAGGCAAGCGGCCCGGATGGTATTCCTGTCCGAGTTTTATGGGAGTGTACTGAGATGGCCCCCTCCCTCGCTCAATTTTTCTCTCTATGACTCGATACTAGTACTTTCTCTCAGTGGTGAAAGCGTGCATTAATTCATCCTATTCCGAAGAAAGGTACCCACTCTTATCCTTCTAACTATCACCCTACAGCTCTTTCTTGTATTCTGTCTAAGATCTTTGAAACTATTCTCAGCTCTCATTTCCTGAATCATCTGAAATCCCATTCCCTTCTTTCTGATCATCAGTATGGCTTTCGACTTTCGAGGTCTGCTGATGATATACTTTCATATCTCAGATTTATGGTCTTCTGCCCTTAGAGACCATGGGGAGACTTGTGTGGTGGCTCTTAACATATTTAAGGCATTTAACCGGGTATGGCATGCGTCACTGCTTTTCAAGCTCCCCTCCTTTGGGTTTCCTTCTTCTCTTAGCTTTATTATGTTTAGTTTTCTTTCAAATTGTTCGATTTCGGTTGATGTTGATGGGGCGACTTCTTCTTCATTTCCTTTCAATAGTGGTGTTCCTCAGGGCTCTGTCTTGTCTCCTATTCAATTCCTACTTTTCATTAATGATCTTCTTAGCTACTCATCTAACCCTATCCATTCATATGCCTAACTGCTTCTCACCACTACTGAATGATTAATTTCAAATCTGCACCCTCTTTTGCTTTTAGAGTTGCCTCTCGTCTTCATCTTTACGATTCCATTCTTGCTGATCTGGATAGAATTTCCCAGTGGGGTCGACTCAACCTTATGAAATTCAACTCTTTAAAAACTCAACTTCTTGAACTTTTCTATTTATTTTGATGGTTTTCCCGTCTCTCCTATTGACGATATAGACATCCTTGGCCTTCACATAAACAAATAAATGACTTAAAAACCTCCCATCATAATGGCTGCTACGGCGGCCTCAAAGAAGTTGGGAGTTCTGTTTAGACAGCAAGAATTTTTTCTTCTTTGCAGTTACTTCAGTTATTCAAGGATCTCATCCGCCCTTGCATAGAGTACTGTCCTCATATCTGGGGAAGCTCAGGTTTCACCTGACTCTTATATAGGGGTAAGTCAAAGGCTAAAAGACTTATAAATTTTTCCGCTCTTTCTAATTCACTTGACCCTTTACCTTTGTGACGTGACGTCTTTTTTCTATAGGTACTACATCGGCAAATGCTTGAGGAAACTGTCCACTCGTATACCCACAGCTTTACGGCAGCTTCGTATCAAAAGGGGTGCATTGACTAAACATAAAATTTGTGTGGACATAGGTAACTCCAGACTTGTCTGCAGTGCTGCCTCCTTCTTTCCAGCCACCTCTGTTTTGCGGAATTCTCTCCCATCTTCTGCGTTTCCTGATAAATTTAATCTCAATTACTTTAAAGCCTACGTCTGTGGTCACAAGCCAAATTTGCCTTAGGTGGGACTTGTAGGGCTTTTCTTATTTTTTCGTTGCTATAACGACCCCTCCTTGAGTGAAGGAGTGAGTGGTGGTGATGTGTAATATATATATATATATATATATATATATATATATATATATATATATATATATATATATATATATATATATATATATATATATATATATATATATATATATATATATATATATATATATATATATATATATATATATATATATATATATATATATATATATATATATATATATATATATATATATATATATATATATATATATATATATATATATATATATATATATATATATATATATATATATATATATATATATATATATATATATATATATATATATATATATATATATATATATATATATATATATATATATATATATATATATATATATCTTATGATATGCAAACTTTAAAGCCAATAATATAATTCTATTTTTCAAGCAATGTTGCTGTTTATGCTTATTCTAATTAAAGTGTATATTTTCTTTAAATTAAAGGGTAACCAATAAACAGCTTTGCAGAAGACAATGAAAATGCAACCTCATATAGGAATGCCAAAAACGAATATAGAAATAAATATGTGTTTGTAATTTATTTATAATTATTAATTTTTTATGTAATAATTATTAAAAAATTTTTTAGCAAGATATTTTTTTTAATAATAATGATAATGTGAAAAATTTAATATACACAAATCTGTAAATTACCTGCGATACTGTAATTAATGTCGTAGACAAAAGCTAAAAGTAACGGAGTAACGGAACTTTTGTTACTTTTTCCTTTTTCTTTCAAAGAATCGGAATTATTTTTTCCAAGTAACGGAGTAACGATAACGGAATTCCTTTTTTAGGTAACCATATATATATATATATATATATATATATATATATATATATATATATATATATATATATATATATATATATATATATATATATATATATATATATATATATATATATATATATATATATATATATATATATATATATATATATATATATATATATATATATATATATATATATATATATATATATATATATATATATATATATATATATATATATATATATATATATATATATATATATATATATATATATATATATATATATATATATATATATATATCAGTCAGCACCATATCCCGCATGATGCAAGAGGGTGGGAGAAAATATTAATATTCCTGCAACCGTACGTGGGAAGAGAGAGAAATACTGGTTTAGAGGGTTCGTAGCTTCTAGAACCATATAGAATGATGATTGTCAGCTTGCTAGACCTGTCACAATCCATCTGAGACTGCCAATTAGTTCAAATGCTTATTAATAATTGCAATATATATATATATATATATATATATATATATATATATATATATATATATATATATATATATATATATATATATATATATATATATATATATATATATATATATATATATATATATATATATATATATATATATATATATATATATATATATATATATATATATATATATATATATATATATATATATATATATATATATATATATATATATATATATATATATATATATATATATATATATATATATATATATATATATATATATATATATATATATATATATATATATATATATATATATATATATATATATATATATATATATATATATATATATATATATATATATATATATATATATATATATATATATATATATATATATATATATATATATATATATATATATATATATATATATATATATATATATATATATATATATTATGGTGTAAGTGCGGTAAATGAATTAAAAAGATAATACTTCAGATAGATTTGTTATATAAATCCAAGGATGAATTTAAAGTATTTCGGTTTCCAATAAATTATATAAATGATAAAATCTATATTCCTTAATTTTAGTCCACTTAACCATCAAAAGAATTATATGTATTATTTATTTTGATACTATTTTGCCTCTTTTTATTTTGAGAGAAAACAATGTTGTTATTATTATTATCTTCACTATTTTTTTTTTTATTTATCAATTAGGCCTATCATAACATTGTTCGAAACTGGCAACTCACGCCCGTTTTCCGTATAATCTCTGAATGTAGAAACTATGTTTGCGTCATTGTGTGCGAGGTGATATTTTGTGGATATTTTAGAAAATTGTGAAAATTTCTTCTTCCAAAACAACGATTTTCGGTATTTAATTAAAAAGTTTATTTTTATAAATTATTTTTTTATACTTCTTTTGAGTCATAAACAGGATATAAATTGTTTTACAATCGAACGTCGTACATTAACTCCGACGCCATTTTACTCTTTGGCATGTAATTACTAATCTTGCCCTAGCCTATCATATCCTGTATAAAATTTTTAAATCAGCTGATTCATCTAGCATATGATCCGAATTCTAGTCTTTCTAGCATAGTATATCTACTAATAATTATATTATTTGCTTGCTGAAACTTTAGCTCTACGAACTTTGTGAAGCGAACATACCGTAGGTCTCCGTTAATTGTTTTAGCGTGTTAATAGTTAACCCTTTGGTGGTCGGGAAGCACATTTATTATATAAAACTAATATTTAAATTTTATGTAGTAGTAATTATATAGCTAGGAAAAATTGCTTTGGTATTTTCTAGTAATTTATATATATATATATATATATATATATATATATATTATATATATATATATATATATATATATATATATATATATATATATATATATATATATATATATACACCATTAATAGGTTCAGAAAATTGTTTTAAATTAAGCCTATGTTCATGTTGCAGTGATTACAGTAAGGTATTAAGGTGCTTTATTTATATTTTTAATTGGGAGACTAAAAGAGCCTATTATTATTTATAACTACATTCATTTGAATTTTGTTATCTTCAATACTAGTTGGAAGTTTTTAAACTGAAAAAGGTAAAAATTTGGTTCAATCTTAACATTTCTTTATTTTAAAAATATTGAAATATATAGACAACATAAATGTATATTAGAAATTTCCTTTATTTAATTTTATATTAAGGAAGAATTCTTTATTCATTATTCAAATATATATAATTTAAATATACAATGCAATAGTGTCTTCAGAACATTGATTTTATAAATTTTAATTCATGTGAATATGGATAGACATAAAATTTTAGTACTTTAAATTTAGAGCGCTTAAATTATGATTTAGAATAACCTTCAATTTGTGGAGTAATTTGATTGTATTGGAGAGTATAAGAAATTGGAGCAAAAATATATTTATCTCAATAGAATAAATTAATAGAAAATTGACAATATTGATAATTGAGGAAAAATATAATGAGTTTTCCAATGATGATGATTAATCATTCAGTTACTAACAAACTAAACTAAAAACTCATGAAAATAGATATTTAAAAATTTTAGAATAAATTATGGTAATTATTTATTTGCTTGATGATGATTAATCACCCAATCACTAATATAAATAAGAATTAGTAAAAAGATATTTAGTGATTTCAGAGTTAATTATGAAAATTGTTTAGTTAAAGGTAAGAAAAGAATATTTTTTAAACCATAAAATTTTTTAACAAACTTAAATGATTAAGATGTCCTATTAAACCCTACAAGTCCAATAAAAAAAAAAAAATAAATAAAAAATTGCTGTAACCTATTAGTATTGACAAAACAAATAATCTTTATATTTCAAAACTATTTATATATTGGTGTGATGAGGATATGGACTGACTGGGCCTCTGGCCAACCCCAGCCCCAGGTAATAATCAGGGAAAACCATGGTTTACCTGCTGGGTTTAATTGCAAATTGTTTATTAATGGTGGATTAAATCAATCTAAATATAAGAAAATTAAGATTTTAATTCCATTACTCCATCATTACATATTCAGTGTGACAAAATGAATGCAACATAATATAGGAAAAGAATCCATTCACTGAAATCACTATTCACTCAGAATCTTCATGAACATTTGCATCAAAAGTTTTTGAATTTGGGGAAGTGAAATGTTTAAGAACAGAGGGCAGTGACATTGAATATGTTACTACTCTAAGATTGTATCTTAAAAATGGTAACATTTCTATATTTTTGGCAGTAGTTTGATTCTATCTTTTTAAATTGATTTCCCTATTCAGAATACTCTTTCACTGGCACTGGAGCTTTCTAGTGGGCACAAATATATTCTTGCCAGTGTTGTTAGTATGGGAGGATAATTCTTGTTTGCCCTCCAGAAGAGAGTCATCATTGTTATTAATTTTTTTCATTTTCATATATTTTATTCATTTTGCCTAAATAAACCTGTTTAGTCACTATTGTGAATAAAAAATATTTTTTCATAATTTTTTTTTTTATAAACATAAAATCTATAATTTTCTGATTTTTTTCTTGAAAAAAATGCATATAATCATTAGTTCAAATGAATGTTGGCTATTCTACTCCTTCCTTATAATTAAACTAATCAAAATTAAAATTATATCCAATTTTCTTAACCTATAATATTAGTGTTTTTGATCTCTTTACAAATTTTATGCAACTCTGGCCAGAGCCCCTGACCCTTGCAAAATTCCAGCCACGGTCTGTCCCTAGATGAGGACAGAGCTGCCTTTAAAATATGCTTTATATATATATATATATATATATATATATATATATATATATATATATATATATATATATATATATATATTATATATATATATATATATATATATATATATATATATATATTATTTTATTTTTATTTTTTTTAAGGGTTTTGCAGGCTTTATTGGGATGTCCTTTAATTGATTTTCATTTAAATTGTTAAGAGATTTTTATAGTTTAAAAATACTTATTTTCTATCATGAATTCTTGATTTTTTATTAAATAATATATTATATATATATATATATATATATATATATATATATATATATATATATATATATATATATATATATATATATATATATATATATATATATATATCTCCCATAAAGTGGGTGTAATTTGGTCCAGTGGATAAAATTATAATTACAATGCAAAATGTTTAAAGACTTTGTACCTAACAGGTGG
>SEYY01000989.1:94239-106739 GCA_009176605.1 Armadillidium nasatum
TCAATATTCATTTTGTTATAATTGAATTTTGCATGTCTGCTTCCCACCCCCTTCAAAAAAAAAAATAAATAAATAAAAAAGTTGCATGCCCAGGAATACCTATAATCTGGAAATTTCAGTATGTTTTGGGGGACATAACTTTTTTTTTTCTAGCCATCCAAAGTTTGATATTTTCATAAACTTGGGTGAGATACATGTTTTTTATTCAGAATATTGGGTTTGTCTTCCAAGACTATCAGGAATACTAGTAAGGATTGAATTGGCACATTCACTGGCTTTATCATGAAAACTAGAAGA
Source organism: Armadillidium nasatum (assembly GCA_009176605.1). Taxonomy (NCBI): domain Eukaryota; kingdom Metazoa; phylum Arthropoda; class Malacostraca; order Isopoda; family Armadillidiidae; genus Armadillidium; species Armadillidium nasatum. The sequence continues at coordinate 94,537 of SEYY01000989.1, forward strand.
AAGTCATTGGTGGTAGTGAACATTGAAATAATGCAATATGATGTTTTCTGAGAAAGGAGAAGCAGAGAGAATGTTCTCTATTTTGGAGTTTATTAGTCAAAGAATTTAGGATATTCAATAGAATTAGGAGATAAATAAACAGAACAAATAAATTTAGTTGTTGAATGACAAGAGCTTAAGCCACAAAGTGGAAAATTTAGAAGGCTCCAAATCATAGCCACGAGAGCAAACAAAATAATTGCACACATATGCACAACCTCCTCCTTTGGCTTAAAATTGAGGATAGAGACAATTAAAAGTTAATGGTTTTCAATCAGAATGCTCAAACACCTGAGTTTCAGTCAAGAATAAGAGGAGAGGTCTAGAAGAAGAAAGATGATGTTCAACAAAGTGGAAATTGGATTGAAGACTGCAATTGCTGCAGAAATTAATGAAGAAAATAGACCTTGTACTAGAGGAAGGTGGCTGCAAAGTCTTGTGGCACCAACCCTATATCACCTATCAATAGTTTTGTTTAGCAATGTGATTTCAAAATAACAAGGTTTTATAGATAGCAGAAAACGTAAATTTTATGGTCATTGAATATTTTCAATCTTGTTTCAATATTCATGAGTTCAGTGAAAATATTAGTATCAGTAAATTCTAGAGGTATCATATTGGTACTTGATATCTTGTGGCTTAAAATTATTGGTATCAGACTATCAGATCAGTTAAAATTTTGGAATCACTCCATCCCTAATATATATATATATATATATATATATATATATATATATATATATATATATATATATATATATATATATATATATATATATATATATATATATATATATATATATATATATATATAACTATTATATATGATTGAATTTAATGTGTCCTGGAATATTTTATTGCAGTGAGTCAGGATTCAACTCAGAATTACTTGGTATTGCTCTGATATTGACTCCACCTAAAATGTAGGAATGTGGTGCTCTTGCTCTATAATCTTGTTTTAGAAAAGGGAAATTATTATTAAAGTAGATTTACAGCAGTGATTCATTGTGCCATCAAGACAACATTCTATAATCTTTCCCTTCTACTAGATCTTACAAACGTTGGTTTAACTCTGCTTATTCTTTTGCCATTTGCCGCAAGGATGTTGCCTTCAGGAATTACCTTTGTTTCAAACTTCAGAAAATTGTGCAATTTATTTATTTTTTTTTACGAAAGCTATACTAGCGATCAGAGATATTATAAGATTTGAGATCTTTCCAACTCTTAACAAGAAACTTTAGAAAGAATGGAGATTGAAGGGTTGGAGAAGCCCCACTTTTTTCAACACATGCTGAATGAGAGCACATTTCCAGTGAGAAGGGAAGGTTGAAGTAGAAAGATAGAGCTAAAAAGCACAAATTTTGAGTTCCTGTACGCCTTCTTAGTGTACAGCTAAGAGAGAGCAGGAATGGACTTCTTTTAGAAGAAATGACAATTTTAGACAAGTTAGTTTTTGAGGAGGGGGGAGGGTTGAAGGAGGAGGTATAACTCCAAAATCATCATAAGTTGAATTAATGGTACAAGTCTGAGCAAAAAGTTCAGTTTTTGAAGAATAGTAAAACTGCAATTGTGCTGAAAGAAAATGCTAGTGGAGGGAAATATTCAACTTTATATATATATATATATATATATATATATATATATATATATATATATATATATATATATATATATATATATATATATATATATATATATATATATATATATATATATATATATATATATATATACTCTTGGTTACTTATAACTAAATAAAGGAAATTATGTATTTTAAGGAAGTGATTGCATGGGATCATTTAAAATTATAAATAGTGGTAGTACAGAAAGTGATAGATTTAACAAAGATTTTAAAAGAAAATTATGATTGGTGGAAAGGGGTTAATTGCATGTAAAAGTTGCAATATATATATATATATATATATATATATATATATATATATATATATATATATATATATATATATATATATATATATATATATATATATATATATATATATATATATATATTAAAGTTGTTTGTTGCAAATCTTCTTGTAATAATAATTTTAAAGTTTTAAATCACAAGGGGAAATGTGAATTTAGGTAGTATATATAAATTATTGTTTAATTAACAAAGAAATAATTACCTAAATAGCATGGGATACTAGAAATTAAATTATTATAGCATAGGTTACTAGAAATTAAGAAAAATTAATTTCTTTCCTAATGCCCCCACTTGACAAATGAATACAATTGCGATTAATCAAACTAGATAAGACTTGAAACGTAATGCGAGTCCCTAAAAATGAATTTTTTTCTAAAATTATTGTTTATATATATATATATATATATATATATATATATATATATATATATATATATATATATATATATATATATATATATATATATATATATATATATATATATATCACCCACTAAATAACACTATTGTATTATGCAGTTAATTGTGCACTTTGTTTTTAAAAAAATTTTTTATCCAAATATTCAGGTGTCTAGTTAAACAATTTGATAAGCGTATTATTTACTAGTGAAATGATTGAGACCTGTGGTTTAAATTTTTTAGTTAACTAAACAAAGTGTTGTCTTCACAAGGTATTCTATAAATGATTCATTTCATGTAACCACGTGAATGGAAAGGAAGTCTATTACACATTTTCACAAATAATTCTTGTATGTATAATAATTTGACTAATATTCAGCTTGAAATGTAAATGCTCAATATATTAAAGTTAAAATAGAGAAGTCCATAGTACTTACCAAGCATTTGAGTTTCAGATAGAATTGTTGTATGGTTAATGAATATATTTAATTTTGACTTCATCTCAAAGATCAATACAAACCTGGAATTAGACAAACTGTTGGAGCTCTGTTGCAGAATAGTAGATGACTTAGAAGCCAAAATTTTGATTCTAGGATGTGTTAAATAATTATGCATGATGTAGAAGATACAACACCAAATGATTTTTATGTATACCTGCTAGGAAACTAGGAACCGACCGGGGCCCCGGCCCCGGCCCCGGCCCCGGCCAACCCCGGCCATTTTTACTGACCCCGGCCCCGGCCCCGGCCCCGGCTAAAAATCAGGGAAAACCGGGGTTGCCGGCCGGGGTTAAAATGGCAAATTATACAAATTTTTATTTTTTATTTTTTTATTTTCAGCCGATTCTGCTGAAACTTTCAGTGTATATAGATTTTTTACCGGTAAGAAAAGTCCATTTCTAGCGTTTTTCCGAGTCTATTATGGTTAAAAGTATTTATTTTTTTTTTTTTTTTGTGGAAATTTTACCCTTTTTCAATAGAATGGCGGTGCCAAACCACTTTTTAGAATGAGCTGAAAGTTGGACTATTTATTCAAAATTATATGGGCTACAAAAGTCTTAATTAGACTTTTGTCCCCAGAGTTATAGAAAAAATGTTATAAGCCAAAAACTGACCAACTATAGAAAAAAAAATTTTTTGAACTAAAAAAATATACCTTTTCAGACAAAATCTTTTTTAAAAAAAATACAACTATAACATTTCCTATTTTTGGTGTGTATAGAGGAGGGGTGGGGCTACAAATTCCTCTATGTACTTTATTCGATGAGATTCGTTGGTTTTGAGATATAGCCTTCAAAAAGGTCCATTTTTGGCCAAATTTCAAAAATTCCCAAAGTTTGAGAGGCTATATCTCGCTTCAAACAAAGGGCATTTAAAAATGCACTAAATAAAAATTGTTGCCCTGTTCCTCTTCTAAACAATATTCACAAATAAAAAAAAAATAGTAGGTAGCGTTTTTTTTTTTAAATAATTTTTTCCTCCAGAAGGGTACGATTTTTGCAAAAAAAATTTCAAGTGCTTATAACTTTTTTCTAGACGTGATATCAAAAATCTATTCCCACCAATGCAAGAAATTGGGGCAAAGGTATTCAGTTAAATTTTCAGCTCATGTGGACCAGTGGTTTGACCATTTATTCATTTTTTTCAACTTTGGGTCCAAATAAGTTTCAAACCGTTATAGACTCAAAAAAATGCTCGAAATCAACTCAGAACTTCGTGAAAAAATTCACATACTTTGAAAATTTCAGCTCAATCAGTCAAATAATAAAAAAAAATTTTCAAACAAAATATAAGAAAATTAAGATTTTTTTCTTTTCTGTTTCTTTTGACCGCTCCTTTTCTGCTAAGTGAATGTTCATCTTTGTGTTTTGATTTTAGATACTCCAAAAAGATTTGGTTGAAATTTTTTTACTTGTAGCACCCGGAGGTTCTCTTCTAATTTTCTGACTGCAGATGTTACATTTAGCTATTTCGAGCCTATCCTGAAACATTGTAAAGTATTCAAATACTGCAGAAGCTGATCTTTTAGCCATATTGACTGAAAGTATAAACAAAATAATAATTTTAAAAAATGCAGCTAAATGATACAAGTTTGATACATGGCAATAAAATAACAATGATATGTATAAATACAGGTTAAATTGATAATTTTATATCTTACATTTTTTCAAACTTTACCTTAGGGTCTTACCTAGGTAAACGTGTTAAATCACTATTATGAATTAGAATAATTTTTTTTTTAATTTTTGTACTTTTTTTAAACTTTAAATATACAAAACTGTAATTTTCTGATTTTTTTTTTTAGAGAAAATGCATATAATCATTAATTTAAGTGAATGTTGGCTATTCTACTCCTTCCTTACAATTAAATAAACCTTATATCTAATTTTCTTAACCTAAAATTTCAGTGCTTTTGACCTCTTTACAAATTTTAGGAAACCCCGGCCATAACCCCGGCCCCGGCCCCGGCCCCGGCCAAATTTGGGTGACCCCGGCCCCGGCCCCGGCCCCGGCCAAATTCCAGCCCCGGTCGGTTCCTACCTGCTACTTTAAAGTATTCAAACATAGGCCCTATATTAATAACAATGAATTGCAACTTAGTCAAGACAGTTTGGATTAGTGTAGAGATCTTTTGTCAGTTGTTAAGGCTCAGTCTTGGATTCAAAATTGTTTTACTATGTATAAGCATGGTAGATGAGAACAGAATTCGCTAGACTTGTTGTTATATTCAGTGATTCATGTTTGTTGAGAAAAATCCAAGTTATTATAGTAAGTTTACAAGACCTTAAAACAAGTTTTTTTTTTTTTTCTTCCTCTCTCTTGAAATATTACAGCAAAATTTTAATAAATCTGACTTTTAATGAATAAATATTCCTGCTTGAGTTTTATCCGAATCTTTATACTCTGATTTGTTAGAAAAGTAAATTTATTTGATGTCCTTTCATAATATACACCTTTGTGTAAAAAAGAATAGGATTGTTCTATGTGACATTGCCATTATCAGTTTTGTGCACATTAAATTTATAAAAGTAGGCAAATACATTATTAAAAAAAAAAAATTTAATCTACCAATTTCTTTATTGGGGGACTCTACCTACTCTGAAGGGTATTAAATTTTGTAAAGTCTCTGAATCTGTCAGATATAAATATCATTTTTGAGGAACTGGACATGTATTTGACATCAAAATTTAACAATCATAATATTGTGATAACAATATTATTGTATCTATTGTGATAACAATTTGCTTTGAATTGCTTTTGCTTCTTGCACCCTTAAAAGCATTACTGTTAATAGATTTTATGGATAAAGTTAGCATCTGTAATAGATGCTAAAGAGAGACTTGGAAAAAAAAAATGAAAAATATGATTGTGAGAATGATAGGTAATAAGATCAAAGTTTTATATCACACTCTTATTTAAGATTGACATATGTAACACAAATAAAAGATTACCAAAAATGCCAATAGTCAGAGAGAAAGAGGAAAGATCATTCAAGCTTCCTTAATAGAAACCATTCTGTCAATCTAAGACAAATATTAATACAAGGTTACAATTAAAAAATGATAGCTAGATAGGTGATAAAAAAATTCTCTCTCTCTCTCTCTCTCTCTCTCTCTCTCTCTCTCTCTCTCTCTCTCTCTCTCTCTCTCTCTCTCTCTCTCTCTCTCTCTCTCTCTCTCTCTCTCTCTCTCTCTCTCTCTCTCTCTCTCTCTCTCTCTCTCTCTCTCTCTCTCTCTCTCTCTCTCTTCTCTCTCTCTCTCTCTCTCTCTCTCTCTCTCTCTCTCTCTCTCTCTCTCTCTCTCTCTCTCTCTCTCTCTCTCTCTCTCTCTCTCTCTCTCTCTCTCTCTCTCTCTCTCTCTCTCTCTCTCTCTCTCTCTCTCTCTCTCTCTCTCTCTCTCTCTCTCTCTCTCTCTCTCTCTCTCTCTCTCTCTCTCTCTCTCTCTCTCTCTCGTGTGTGTGTGTATGTGTTTGTGTACATACGTACGTTTAAATCAGGAAGTAAATGGCGAAAATTGATGGTTAGAGATTAAACAAAATTTTATCAAGGTGGGTTGGGGTTCAAGGTCAGAAGCACAAGTTTTGAAATCATGGGTGAAATACTTTCAAAATCCTGCACCTTCGTAGTATAAAGCTCAGACAGAGCAGAAATGCTAGGTTTTAATATATTGTTTTTAAGTAGTTGTCTTATAGTAGTAGGCTAATTGATTTTAATAATGAATGAACTGATTTGCTAATTCTTTGATTATATTCATTGGTAGTAGTTTAATGGGTTAGTATGGATTTTTTATTTTTTTATTTATGTATTTAGGTTCAATATTCTGATATAATGCAGTGTGTTGGTTTAAGGTTGAATTTTTAATTTTAAAATGAAGATTTTGAGAGATTATGTAGATTGTAAGTTTTTAGTTATTCAGACATTCACTGCATGCATACCAATAAACTTTGAGATGTACGATAATTTGTTTATTAAAATTGAAAAACTTTTACATTTACAGTTAGATATTCACTCGGATTTTATTTATTTCATTTTTAAGGTTCAAGTTTTCTGGTCATTTTGTTTGTTTGTTTCTGTTAGCTCAAGTGTTGTTTCTTAAGTGTAAAGAATTGAATTTTAAAATTTTACAATCATAAACAGAGGGATAGCAGGGTTTGCCCCCTTCCCCTCCAACTCTCTTACAAATATTTAGTTGCGATATCTATATTATTATTATTATAACTGGCAGTACTAATAGAAATAATAATAATACAAAACGTTACTTATGTTTTACTTTACATGTGTAATAAGTTTGTTTGTGCTAGTATGCCTTTAGAGTGTGTGTGTAAAGTACATTTTTTGTGTCTTAATGAATATAAGTTACTTATAGAAAAAGGTTAAGATATTTCCAAACTTTAATTATTATTATTATTATTATTATTATTATAAATGACCTTAATGCTTCTGAACTATGTATATAAGCACACACTTTTTTCATTCACTCAAATTGTTTGTACAAATGTTTTGCTTAATTTATAGCCCATAACACAGAAATATATATATATATTTTTTTTTTTTTTAAATCCAAAGTTTGGGAAAGTATAGAGATTGCACACTGTTTTCTGTGTAACATCATTTGTTGTATCTCTTCCTCCCCTTTCAGCCCTGAAACTTGAATTGAACTGGTTCCATGAAAATCCTAGAATGTAAAAGAATATGATGTTTTAAGGAATTTTTTTTTTTTAAGTTACCAATAAGGAGTTTCTTATTTCATTATACTGAAAACATTTTAAAAGGGTAACTTGTAAGTTTTCATATATATATATATATATATATATATATATATATATATATATATATATATATATATATATATATATATATATATATATATATATATATATATATAATATATATATATATATATCCTTATCACAATGTCAAACAGGATACATCCAAGGATGATGAATCTCCAAACAAACGGCATAACGCGTAGGATGACGAATTCGAGCAACAAGGTCCAAATAGACAGTATTTATTACATGGGTGTCTCTAAAAAAGATCCAATATCGTTGATATTCTTAGACTACATTAATACCCTATAAGTTCATATGATATTTTTCTGCAACATGGCGGGTTCTCATTTGACCTGTGACTGCAGTTGTATTGATTAATTAAAAGTCGTTTAACATGAATTTGACCTCATTGCTGTGAATAATCTTGTCTTCCACTACATTTCTTCAGGTATCAATTAATCAGAGATACAATTCTCCCATGGGGAGCATTCTTACTGAAGGCAAGTACGAATATTGCCATAAAATCCTAATATTTAGCTGTTTCAAAATGCAATGGTTGCTATTTTTTATAAGTTTGTGTCAGGAGCCGCTTTGCGACTAGATTTTCTAGGAATTTGCCGGGAAAGTTTCCATTACCTGCATTTCACTTGGGAAAATTATTGACTTCTGTAGTCTTCCTGAACAGTTTCCTCAGCTTCAAACTGGCATTGGTGATCCGTGTTGGTGGGTTATATGCGAAACTCTCAATCAAAACGTTTTTGCTCTTCCACTAGTAGCCCTTGAATGAATTTTCTAGTTTCGAAAACCAGTATCGTATCATCCATTATTTATAACCTTTTTAAAACACGAAATAAAAGTATTTCGAATTCTATGATATGGAGTTTGTAACTTAATGGGCAGTTTAGCGATATATATATATATATATATATATATATATATATATATATATATATATATATATATATATATATATATATATATATATATATATATATATATATATATATATATATATATATATATATATTATATATATAATACACTTTTTTCGCTATATATATATATAATCTTGCTAATGAAACTTTCAATAAACTTAGTTGTGGCTAATTATGAAAATGTGTTGTCCATCCCTGTCGCGTAGACCTTGATGAGTTAAGGTCCACTGGGTTTATATATATATATATATATATATATATATATATATATATATATATATATATATATATATATATATATATATATATATATATATATATATATTATATATATCAGGGACTAATTTGTGTGCGTGTGTGTGTGTTGTCTGCATTAAAAATTATTATTATAAACAATTCTATTCCTTTAAGAATAGAATTGTTTATTATAATAATAATTTTTGGATTGCATAAGAGCTAATATCGTCCTGTATCCAAAAACATGGACCCAGATGCACACAGACGACAAATACGCTTTGGCCACATAGTGTAGTTTATTTTTAGTAATGCTCATGTGTCCGTAAAAGGTAAATTTCGTACATGTGTTCGCGCGAGTGACGTCATTGGTCGCCAGCTGATTGTTCAGACGCCGAAGAGAGAGTGAGAGTCTCTCTCTCTCTCTCTCTCTAGTCGTCATTCTCATACATTCCCCTCAGTTGGAGATGGAGGGAGAGGGGGAGGATTATGGAATGCATCGTATGTGTGCATCCAAGAAAGAGAGGGAGTGAGAGTGACTGAATATTGAAGTAAAATAAAGACGTGTGTGTAGGGGGGGGAGATGCTTAGCTTTTTGGTTAGGGTGAGGTAGTTTGGGGGGAAAGAGGGTTCAAACTGCAAAATAGATCCGCTAGACGGTCCGAGGGAAGATTGGGTCGGGCTTTCCTTATAATGCTCCATCTCAGGCCCCTTTATTGATCTATCCGCTGGGCTTGAGTTCTTCCTCCCCCTACTCTTGTCTGCGCTGCGTATTTGCACCCCCTAACGCCATATATATATATATATATATATATATATATATATATATATATATATATATATATATATATATATATATATATATATATATATATATATATATATATATATATATATATATATATATATATATACAACGCAGAAATAATTCTTAACTAATACTTTTAAAGGAATGGAGATAGTCATAGATGATAGTCACTTTATTCGATTTTATACAAGGTGCACATCACATGTTTATGCGTTTTTATTATTTTATAAATTACATTAAATTTGCGCATCGTGTTTGTTTGAGAGAGATAGAGAGGGAGAGAAGGGGGGGAGATAGACTCAGAATTGTTGCGTATGTGTTGTTCTATTCTCTTTATTAATTAACCATGGTATATTTGTTGTTTTTCATAGCTACATTTGAATCAGAAAAAGGTGTTAAGCCATTTTATCCTCTCATTGTTGGAAGAGTAAGTAATCTGAGGGTCAGATTTCGTGTTTGTATGTGTGTGTGTGTTTCAACTTTATTTATATGTTAATTATTATTATTATTATTATTATTATTATTATTATTATCATTTTTATTATTATTATTTATCATAGATTTGGTATGTTTAAACCCATCTTAATGTATAAAAAGGGGTAGTGTGAGGGGAGGTGAGATTTCCTTAGATGGTTTAAAATCTAAATGTAACTTGTTTTATAAAAACAATATTTTGGGTATCAGTATTCATTTACAATACAAGTTTTCCATATATATATATATATATATATATATATATATATATATATATATATATATATATATATATATATATATATATATATATATATATATATATATATATATATATATATATATATATATAGTGTGTGTGTGTGTGTTGTATTAAACCTTGGCATGGGTTACCAGGCTTCTTTTCACCTGCTGTCCTCAACTTTTCCTTTGGTGTTCCTCTCCACCCCCCTAACCCCCCTATCTACCTAGTTGCTAATGTGTAAACAGGCGCCTCACATTCCAGGGTTTGGGACCATTGTTTGAGATAGTGACCACTAAATCATTTTTGAGAATCTTATATATATATATATATATATATATATATATATATATATATATATATATATATATATATATATATATATATATATATATATATATATATATATATATATATATGTGTGTGAGAGGGCGCCTACCTCCTTTTAGAAGCAGGAAATATACGTTTTTATTTAAATGATAAATGTGAGGTTGACATTGTGTCCATGAAAGCATTGATGATAATGTTTTACATGCAGGTATTATACGACGTTTTGCACGTCAGTTGTGCGTGCATTTGTGTAAACGTCTTGTTTTGTGTAGCTTGTTTTTTTTTTGTTTTTTTTGTTCTTAATGTTAGTAGTAGATGTTAGAGATTTTATTTCTTTTTGTTTGCGTGTTGTGATAACATATGTAGGATGATGGGGCTTAGCGTAAATACTTTACACTAAAATGATTAATGTGGGCAATTTATTATTATTACTACTACTAGTTATTTACCATTTCTGTGGATAGGGGACAACAGTATTAAAATTCTTAAATCTGTTTCTAAGTTTGTATAAAACTCTATAACTAATAAGAATGACTCCGAATAATAGGTAAACAAATAAAGAGTTTGTGAATTGGATGAGAACATTCTTTGTAGAAGTTAGTGCGACGAAATTCTTAAGTACAATACGTGTACTTAAATGTAGGATATTGGAGTGATTTTTCATTGGGGATTTGATTAGAGTTTCTTCGGATTGTTTCCGTTATCTCATGGAATTAAAGAAATACACCCACTATCAAACTCATTAGATTTTGTGAAAAATTCGAATGCAGCATTAATTAAGTCGTTTTGCTGAATACAAAATTTTTTTTTTTTTCAGAATTAATAGACTATTGAATAGAATCATTCAAAGCAGTACATACTTGCAATTATTATTATTATTATTATTATTATTATTATTATTATTATTATTATTATTATTATATTTGTTATTATAGTATAATACCATCTCAAAATCCAGTTTTGCAGATTGCATCGTTGATTCAAACGGCTCCTTCCTAAAATATATATATATATATATATATATATATATATATATATATATATATATATATATATATATATATATATATATATATATATATATATATATATAATAAATAAATAATAAAATAAAAAAAAAAAATTTTTTTTTTTTTTTTTTCTCTCGAGCAAATTGTACTTTGATATTTTTTTTCCTAAGATAAATTAGGATAGCTTAAATATAAGTTAAAAATACGTTGCAAACTTTATTGTAAAAATAGAATTGAATTATGTGTGGAGAAAGGAAATTCTTATTTTGTAGGATGATAAAAAAAAAAAAAGGAAAATCTTTTATTTTAATAAATTATTTGCTGAAAAAAAAAGAAATTTAATAAAAAATTTAAGAAATACGCTACTGTTTATTCCTTCTTCGATTTTAGCGTATTTGAAGGGAGAAAAAAATATATAGTTCAACAACCTCAGTTTAGAGACTGAGGCTGAGTGACGTTGTTGAACAGGGAAATGAAATGATGGTCGGTGTAGTCGGTAGGTCGGTTCGGTTCATTTCAGGCCATTTTCATAC
>SEYY01000989.1:109239-111739 GCA_009176605.1 Armadillidium nasatum
ATGATATGGATGCATGGAGTAAAATATATATTTTATTTTATTTTTTTTTAAAGTAAAAGACTGTTACAGGAAGAATAGTTTATATTAGATAGTCTCTGATTATAATTCTTTCTCTAACTTCTTCATGGTATTTTAATTACTTTATATTGCAACTCTTTTTCGACTGCTCTATTGTAGTGGTGATTGAGTTGAGAGTTTAATCATTTTTAATTTATATTAATTCGAAGCTAACTTGATTTTATTACATTAATATTTACATTTCCAATAATTTTAAAAGTAGGATATTAATTTAAAATCTAGAATAGAAAAAGTTTTGTTTTATTATTATTATTATTATTATTATTATTATTATTATTATTATTGTTGTTGTTGTTTGTGGTTTGTTTTTCTGAATTCTTACAATTTCATTTATAAATGCTTTGACAAAGCAACAATGACCCAACTGCATGATCAATTTGTAAAAAAAAACATTCCTTCTTGATGTAAGAAAGTACTTATTCAGCAATAGAGTTAATTTTTGGAATGAAATTTCAAAGGAAGTTGTTGAGTGCGATTAAGTCATTAAGTGACTGGATAGTCTGGGCATCATATACCATGATTCAGCCTAATTTGTGGGATGTTAGTTATTAAATTTAACTTGCGATTTTTGGTTGGAGTATAATTTAGCTTTTATTTTGTGAATGATAGTATTGACAAACCTTTGGATTGTTGTTGTTATTGTTGTTGCATGTTTAGCCCATATATTGAGTATTCTGATTTATATAATTTCCATGTTATGATGTGTATGTGGATTAGCATATTATTTACATTGGTTTGACTGAGAGTCTTTATTGGCCCTTAGGGTTTCTTATGTCATGTGTTCAGCAATTAACAGTTGCACACAATAACAGGTGAATAGTCACACACACAAACACACACAAAAAAAAAGTGACCACTTTTCACGTGATATGCAGTTTTAATTTATGGTGGAACACAGTGGAGCTGTTTTGAGGAAAAAGGAAAAAAAAAGATAAATGAAACCTAAGACTTTTAAGTAGATGGGTAGATAGACTTAATTTAGGTGACCGTTGAAAGATAATACTTAGAGTTGACCGTATGGTCAGATGAAATGAAATGTTCCTAGGGAACCATTGTTGTAATAGGTCGAATTTTCCTACAAGAAAACTTTAATCTCTTTGGTTAGACTTTTACGATAGTAAATTTACATTATAAACCTTCCCTCCTATTTTACTATTTTAGGTTTTTCTGATATTTAAAGTTTATATCTCGTAAAGATAAAAGGTTTGGGTCACTTTTAGTAATCTAAAAAATTTAGAAACATAAATGGGTCACATATATACTCACTAATATATTAATATATTTACAATTATATCTTATTAATATATTAATGCATTTACAATTATATCTTATTAATATATTAATGCATTTATAATTCACACATGCGCAAATATTATCACAAACTAAATTATCACAATCACAAAGAAACGAGTAGACATTAACACTAACACTAAATATTGACATTGATAAACTGCAAAGAGAAATCAATCAGATAACATATATAGGCGTATAAACTATTTCAGAAATGTTTTATTATTTAATTTTATTTGGTATTTAAAACAATTTATCGCCGCAATTGAATAAAATGTTGAGACTAGCCGAGGGACGGAAGGAAGAGTTGGAAACATCGTCATACGTTTGGCAGTGTTGCATAATTTCTGAGAAATATTTTTTCTTTTATTATTATTATTTATTAATTAATTTCCTGCGTTTCTTTCTCGTCTCGTGGATCACTGGATTAGGCCTTCGTACTATTAATTTTATGGATTTCATTTTAAACTATGCCCTTCGATATATATATATATATATATATATATATATATATATATATATATATATATATAATATATATATATATATATATATATATATATATATATAATATATATATATATATATATTTTATTATTTTTTTTATATTTTTTAAAATATAAAAATATTAATTACAATTACTAAAATTTTCAAATTGTTAAAATATACAATATGTTCTATATTTGTATTCGGTATTACCGAGGAATGTGACCAAAAATATGAAAACAAAAGCCTAAAAAGTTATTTCCAGCTGAATGAATGTCAGTCTTACAAAACCATGTTAGCACAAAAACAGTGAGGAGGGGAACTCTATTGGCTGGATATTCGTGGGGGTACTGCATTCGTCAAATTTCTTGTAAAAGACACGAATGCCAGGTGCAACCAATGAAAGATATTCCTTTGGTCAAATGAATTTTATTTTTCACTGTTCCCAACCTAATACTGAGTTTACGTGTGCAGTCCAACATGCCAGTCCTATGATAAAGAATGTCTTATGCCACGATTAAAGTGTGTAAGAGGTTCCGTCATAATTTGGACAGCCATATCATAAAATTCTGCAGCCCCAATTATCATCATGCACAATAAAAAACTGTCAGGGATTTTATAGGCATTTTACGTGACCAGGTTCATC
>SEYY01000989.1:116739-124239 GCA_009176605.1 Armadillidium nasatum
GAGTAATATATATATATATATATATATATATATATATATATATATATATATATATATATATATATATATATATATATATATATATATATATATATATATATATATATATATATATATAACTTTTTTTACGTATAGCTTTGCTAACTCCCCCTCTCCCCCCTTCTCAGCAAGCTTGCCTTTTTATTCAATGCGTGTGAGTGTGTGGGATAGTCAGCTGATCAAACTCTTTGCCAATTTTTAAAAATTTAAAATTTCTCATGGGTTTACTGTTAATTGGGTTATGTACGCATTATATATATATATATATATATATATATATATATATATATATATATATATATTATATATATATATATATATATATATATATATATATATATATATATATATATATATATATATATATATATATTACGAGACTCGTTTTGAAATTGTTTTAGGTAAATACTGAAATAAATTTCTCAACTGTGTACTACAATATGAACTACATAAAACTAGCCTAGTATCCAACAAAAGAATCATATGATCTTAAATAATTATATATTACTGTAACATATAATCTAAAGACGTAACCTAAACCTAGCTAGTCATATCGACATATTTGCAATGATTATATTTCTACACCCCACCCAACCCTCTAAACAATGAACTATCGACTCTCAACTATTTTGGCTTTTCCACTGATCTTCGGGGAAAAAAATTTTTTTTTTTCCCAAAACAGATAATCGAATGATATTTAACGATATCCCTCGATATATCGGTATCGTAGAATCCCATATCTATTACGCAAGTCATTATATATATATATATATATATATATATATATATATATATATATATATATATATATATATATATATATATATATATATATATATATATATATATATATATATATATATATATATATATTCTGGTCTTTAAATTTTTATATCGATATTGTTAAAACTAATCCGATAAATAACGCTGTGAATAAAAATTTAGGTATTAGTTGTGGGGAAGGAATTAAAAATGACTCATGGGGCGGAGTCCCCCGTACACATGCACGTGTGCCATGCATTTGTACAGTCGTCACAGAAGTTCGTTCCTATTAGGCTGGAAATATAAATAAATAAATATTTATATAAAATGGAGATAATTTCATAAAAGCTCTATTTTGAATAAAAAGAAAATAAAAACATTGAGCGGGGCTTAATTGAACTGTGATTGGCTGAACCTGAAATGATTTCCATTTTATATAAATATTTATTTCCAGCTTAATAGGAACGAACTTCTGTGACGACTGTACATACAACCGTGTTTTTTTTTTGTTTTTTATTTTTTTTTTTAAATCTTAAAAAATTAAATAAATATATCGAAAGACCAGAAATCTTCATAGACGTTTCTATAAAATTATATATATATATATATATATATATATATATTATATATATATATATATATATATATATATATATATATATATATATATATATATATATATATATATATAAAAATTATTGAAGGATATGAAAAGGGTTTCTCTTACATTTTCATTTTTTGTGACCCACTGCGATACCCTTATAGGTGTTCACGATCCACTTCGGAATCGCAACTCCCACGTTTAAAAATGCTGGTCTTGAATATGTCCATGTTTTGATATATCAAAACAGACTTCTTAATATTATATATATATATATATATATATATATATATATATATATATGGGACAGACCTGGGCTATGGCTAAAAATTAGAGAAAACCAGGGTTTGTCTGCAATGGCAAATCATACTTATTAATGGTGGATTAAATCAAACAAAATATAAGAAAATTAAGATTTTTTTGTTTTTTCAATATATATATATTTTTTTTTTCTGTTGACCGTTCCTCTTCTGCTAGTGAATGTTCATCTTTTTGTTTTGATTTTAGATGCCCCCATAAAGATTTGGTTGAAAAAATTTTACTTGGGGCACCCGGAGGTCCTCTTCTAATTTCCTGACTGTACATGTTACATTTAGCTATTTCAAGAATATCCTAAAACATTGTAAAGTACTCCCACACTGCTGAAGCTGATCTTTTAGCCATAGTAGCTGAAAGTATAAACAAAATAATATTGGAATAATGTTGCTAAATGATACAAATTTGATACACATCAATAACATAGCAATGACATGTTTGCATACAGGTTATATTGATAATTTTATATCTTCATTTTTTCAAACTTAGGTTCTTACCTAAGTAAACCTGTTGAATCACTTGTGATTCAGGGGGGAAAAAATTCAAATTTTTCTACTTTTTTTTAAAAACTTTTATTATACAAAAATCTGTAGTATTCAGAAAATTTTTTAAGAGAAAATTCATATAATAATTAAGTGAATGTTGACTATTCTAATCCTTCCTTATAATTAAATAAATCAATTAAAATTATATCTTAAGTTTCTTGACCTAAAATTTCAGTGCTTTTGACCTCCACAAATTTTAGGCAACACCGGCCAAACCTGGGAGACCCTGGCCCCGGTTTGTCTATATATATATATATATATATATATATATATATATATATATATATATATATATATATATATATATATATATATATATATATATATATATATATATATGGTAAAGGTGGAGATTGTTTCTGAGTTTCGATTGTTAAAAAATATCGAAAATCGAAAATATCGGAGAAGCCTATCGTAAAAAAGAGAGTTGTCAGAGGTACGAGGTACTATTACTAGACATAGACACAATTATTATTACTTACTTTTCTAGCAGAACCTAATTCGACTTATCATAACCTGAACTACCGAAATTGCCGTAAAAAGAGGCCTAACCTACACAAGAATTTGCCGTAAAAGAGACCTAACGTACACAAGAACGTTTGCACGACATAGTAGCCTAGGGCTAATTTTAGGCAGGAAAATATCGATTATGAAAAAATATCGATATGTAAAAAAATATCGATATAAAAAATATCGAAACTCAGAAACAATCTCCACCTAAGCCTATATATATATATATATATATATATATATATATATATATATATATATATATTATATATATAATATATATATATATATATATATATATATATATATATATATATTTGGTATGTTTTGAGTCATTGTCGATTAAACATTGTTTTATCAGATAGTCACATAGAGCTAATATTAGCCTAACAAGACTCTTGTAACAGTTTTCTAAAAGAAGGGTTTCTGTTGCCACTTTAAGTCTTATCAGTGCTCACACACACACACACACACACACACTATATATATATATATATATATATATATATATATATATATATATATATATATATATATATATATATA
This sequence comes from Armadillidium nasatum, assembly GCA_009176605.1. Classification (NCBI taxonomy): domain Eukaryota; kingdom Metazoa; phylum Arthropoda; class Malacostraca; order Isopoda; family Armadillidiidae; genus Armadillidium; species Armadillidium nasatum. Next base: position 120,058 of record SEYY01000989.1, read on the forward strand.
TATATATATATATATATATATATATATATATATATATATATATATATATATATATAGGACCTTTGTTCTTTTCCGATGATGAAAAAATATTTAGATCGGAAAGGTTTCTCCGCCTTTCTTTACTTATAAGTTAAAAATGAAAATTATAATTTTTAATGATAGAAAGAAACGCATATAAAATATTTTTGAGCTTTTTTTTTTTATTTATTATATATATATATATATTATATATTATATATATATATATATATATATATATATATATATATATATATATATATATTATATTTTATATTATTATTATTATTATTATTTAGTTTTCTGGCGTACTTAGTTCGACTTATCATAACCTGAACGACCGAAGTTTGCGTGTGATACAGGCCTAATTGATTGATGGAACGTTGCCGTGGCATACAGGCCTACTGCCTTATTACACCATATATATACATATATATATAAATTAATTTTAAATTTTCTTTTGCAAAAATCACTCGCGATGAAGCGCAATAAATTATAAAAAAAAAGACCTATTTTTAAATTAATAATAAAATTGACAATAAAATACCAACCTTTAAGATCTAAATATTTTTCCATCATCGGAAAATAACAAAGCACCTATATATATATTATATATATATATATATATATATATATATATATATATATATATATATATATATATATATATATATATATATATATATATATATATATATATATATATATATAGTCAATACTGAATTTCATTGTCCACACGTTTGTCCTATATGAATTTGGCCTAAATTGCCCTATTTAATTGAAGGGAATACTTGCGAAATATGCTAGAGATAAAAGTTGCTTTGGTTATATATATATATATATATATATATATATATATATATATATATATATATATATATATATATATAATATATATATATATATATATATATATATATATATATATATATATATATATATATTATATATAATATATTTATATTAATTTTTATATATAATATATATATTTATTGTATTCTAATATTATTGTAATATATTTAATAATATATATAATATATATATATATATATATATATATATATATATATATATATATATATATATATAATATATATATATATATATATATATATATATATATATATATATATATATATATATATATATATATAATGGACCGACCGGGGCCTGATAATAATCAGAGAAAACCGGGGTTTACCTGCCGGGGTTAAAATTGCAAATTATACTTTTTAATGGTGGATTAAATCAAACAAAATATAAGAATATTAAGATTTTTTTTCTTCTTTTTCAATATTTGCTTTTTTTCTGTTTCTTTTGACCATTTCTTTTCTGCTAGTGAACGTTCATCTTTGTGTTTTGATTTTCGATGCTCCCATAAAGATTTGGTTGAAAATTTTTTACTTGGGGCACCCGGAAATCCTATTCTAATTTCCTGACTGTACATGTTACATTTAGCTATTTTGAGCCTATCCTGAAACATTGCAAAGTACTCACATACAGCTGAGGCTGATCTTTTAGCCACATTGACTAAAAGTATAAACAAAATAATAATTTTGAATTAATGTAGCTAGGGATGGAGTGAAGTATCGGTATCGGTAAAAATTTTGGTATTTGAATGGATAAAGTATCGGTATATTTTCAGGTATCGGGTATCGGTATCGGTAAAAAATTTGGTATCGCTCCATCCCTATGTATAAAAACAGGTTATATTGTTAATTTTATATATAAATTTTTTCAAACTCTAACTAAGGGTTCTACCTAAGTAAACTTATTGAATAACTATTGTGAATTGGAAAAAAAAAAAGCAAATCTTTTTTTTTTTTTGTAACTTTTATTATACAAAATCTGTAATTTTCTGAAATTTTTTTTCCAGAGAAAATGCACATAATTAATTTAAGTGAATGTTGGCTATTCTACTCCTTCCTTATAATTAAATCTAATTTTCTTAACCTAAAATTTCAGTTGCATTTAACCTCTTTACAAATTTTAAGCAAACCCCAGCCAGAGCCCCGGTCGGTCCCTATATATATATATATATATATATATATATATATATATATATATATATATATATATATATATATATATATATATATATATATATATATATATATATATATATATATATATATATATATATATATATATGAGAGGGGGAGAGTGTTATGTTCGCTGCTGCTCCAAGCACTGCAACCTCCAATATTTCTTTTCTCTCCACCTTAAATTCACTTCCACTTACCTTTAATATTTATTCATTTGTTCATGCGAGTGTTCTCTTGAACTCTTTAATGGAACTGAAAAAATGTGGCATTTTATTTATTAAAGACGTTGTATTTCAGGGTTTGTGTATTAAAGAGCATTGTTGGAGAGTGGTGGGAATTGATATATTGATATATATATATATATATATATATATATATATATATATATATATATTATATATATATATATATATATATATATATATATATATATATATATATATATATATATATATATATATATATATATATATATATATATATATATATATAATAATTTCAGTGTATTTTACTAGTTTTGTAATTTTTGAACTAGAATCTCTTGAATTAATTTCAATAGAAAGTAATTATTGCGTTCGTACCACTATTAGTAAAGAATGTAAGAACTAGAAGGCAAATTTTATTCTCGGGATTTTAGAGTGTGGTGGGAAGTTTTTTTTTTTTTTTTTTTTTTTTTTTTTTTTTTTTTTTTTTTTTTTTTTAATAGATCGGAGGCCCCACACTTTTCAACTCTTTTTGCAAAAAAAAAAAAAAAAAAAAAAAAAAAAAAAAATAAGAATAGGTAGTGATAAATGTAGTATGTTATAAAACGTGTAAGGTGGTCTTTTGTTGGAGATTTTTCAAAAAATTTTTCTTTTTCCTTTAGAAAGTATCGGCTTGTATGCTTATTCATTTAAAAAAAAAAAAAAAAGTGCAAAACGTTGAACATGTTATTTGTAAATATGAAGTTGGAGCAAGGTAATCAAGAAACGCAAACGCTATCATTTAACATCATTGTCGGGTCCCCCCCCCCCTCTCCCACCGGAAACCTAAAACTTACTATATTTCTTATGACACACTTTCTCACCCCCACCACCTCCCAACTTCTCACCCCACATTGCGTCTCCTTTCGGTTTCTCTGGAGGTTCTCCAGTTATTCCACTTTCTCTTCTCCAGATTCCTCCTCCAGTTACGCGACCATTAACTGACGACAATATCTCTGGTGGTTACGTCTTTATAGCAGTTTCTTCCTCAAATATATATATATATATATATATATATATATATATATATATATATATATATATATATATATATATATATATATATATATATATATATATATATATATATATATATATATATATATATAATTACCCATCACGTGTATTTGTGACAAATTGACGGGTACATACATGGTTATACTTGCTTGTAACGTTCTGCATTACAGAAAATTATGTACCGAATGTGTGTTGTATGAATGCTGTAAGAAAGTTTGGGAGAAGCTAAAATGAGTAATGAAGAAAAAGACGAAATTTTTAAATTCACCATGTAATGTAGCATAAACAAATTGCAGGAAATTTTGCTTGTAACAATTAATAGTGGGAGTTGCTGCCTCTAGCCTTCCGTATTTCCTCCCAACTGTTTTGACATTCATGATACGATCCTGCTGATGGCGTCTTGCATCATGTTTACCATTCCTTTGTTAGCACGTCCGCCAGCTGAGGGAGTGTCGACGGAGCATGTCGTTCAGGCTCTGATTAGCCTCCAACCTATTATATTAGATTAAAGTCCAAACTTTTTGCACGAAGAGGCAGGAGGTTGATTCCCAAATCTTAGAGGTGCAGGGGAACTACCCTTGTTCTTTGTGCGGTTTGACATAGTCGTGGAGTAATACTGTGTTTCCATTGAAAGTACTAAAAGGCACTAAATATTCCTGGAGGATGTCCCCTGTCCACTATATGCAACTCCATGAGTGGTTCCGAACTAATGCCAGCCCACTTCATTTAGAGCTGCTTCACATATAGACCCTTGGAGTGATGTTGGAAGGAGCAAAGCGCTCTCTTGAACGTCTCCAAACTTATTAACGTCTATTTAGTACATGTAGTGCCAACCGAGACTTCATCATTGATGAGTATGT
>SEYY01000989.1:131739-134239 GCA_009176605.1 Armadillidium nasatum
TATATATATATATATATATATATATATATATATATATATATATATATATATATATATATATATATATATATATATATATATATATATATATATATATATATATATATATATATATATATATATATATATATATATATATATATATATATATATATTATATATATATATATATATATATATATATATATATATAGAGAGAGAGAGAGAGAGAGAGAGTTTGTGTTAATTTCTTTATGCGAATATGATGATAAATGCCAGGAAATAGTTTTTGTTAAGAATAGTTTTAATTATAAATTGTAAATTAAATACTAAAAGTGTGTGTGTGGGTTTTTTTTTTAATAACAAAGAATTTTATTCCTGTTATTACTAAAATATTTCAGGAATTCTTGAAAAGATTTGAGATATGACAATTGGTGGAAGAATTATTACCCTGTTTGTGAAATGAAAGGAATGAGATATTTTAAAATTATCAAAAGGTCCAGTTAGCCTGATCCCTTTATTGTAATATATAAAGATTTTATCTATTTGCTTTGATGCAGAATGCAATAAATAGTTTATATTCCATAGCGGTACAATTGGTAAAGTACTTAAAAATTAAGCCCCCTCCAATTTGTTTTTTGAAGTTTAGAACTAAGTTTGCTCAACTTTAAAATTATTTTAATTACACCGAAAGTATTCTTAAAGAACTACACTCAAGAGCTCCAAAAGGAATGACTTTCATTTTTATACGTCTGTAATCGAAGTTAAAAGTTTAGATTTAACACATTCAGATTGTTTAACAGACATGAAGAATAAAGCTATAAGAGCTTGGTTTGAAAAAGAAAAAATAAGCTTAAGCACAACAAAACCAATACTTCAAGTCAAACTAAAAGACAAAAACAGTAAAGAGAGAAGTCACTGGAGATGAAAGCTCATTTGTATCAGTCTCAATGGCAACCAGTACTGATGAATCAAGTTGAGTCTGAAGTAACAGATGTAGGGAAAGAAGAAACGGAGGCAGTTTATAACACAAAGGTGAAAGGTAATGCTACCAAGAGTAACATGAATTTATGAATAAATTTTATATAGTATATAAAAAATCCAGGTTCCAAAACCAATTTACTATTGGAGTAAGTTTAAGGTATTTTGGGAATGAGGATGAAAATAAAGTACAAGGGAGACAGAGAGAGAAAAAGAAAGTCAGAAAAGAGATGTCAGGTGCAAATTTTATATTCTGTGGCCAAGAGTTGCCCAATATAAATGAATTTGTATTCTATTTTAACAACAAAATTTCTGAAACTTAAAATTCAGGCATCGAATTGTATATATATATATATATATATATATATATATATATATATATATATATATATATATATATATATATATATATATATATATATATATATATATATATATATATATATATATATATATATATATATATATATATATATATATATATATATATATATATATATATATATATATATATATATTGTGGAATAGAATCCATTTCGATAGGTCTGAAGTCTAATATTTCAATAGTTTTTATCAATGTGACTTCAAACTAACTAGATATTACCGGGAAAAAAAAATAAAAATTGGGTTGGTACTCTGTATCGTGTGGTATACTACTGTACTGTCGGTATCAGTTAAAATTTTCGTATCACCCCATCCCATATATATATATATATATATATATATATATATATATATATATATATATATATATATATATATATATATATATATATATATATATATATATATATATAATATATATAATATATATATATAATATATATATATAATATAATAAAATTAAAATAAAATAAAAATTTAAAATAAGTATATCATTTTTCATTCATTTTGTTTTTTTTTTTTTTTTCATAATTTTTTTTTTTTTTATTTTTAAAACTTTAAAATATGGATAGGAAATATAGTGATATTATTAAAATATGAAAATCTGTATTAAATTATAACTTATTATGTCTCCCTCAACTTGATAATGCTTTAGGGCTAGTCCTTCTTTACTATATTTTAGACAATTACAGCAAGGACATATGTCTTATGATAGAAATGTAAAAATGTTATGATTTTAAGGGATTTGGGAGGGCAGTTTGTGTGTTCAACATCAGAAAATCAACCACTTGTGTCAAATTTTAAATGGGTTACTGTGGTTGTGAATTAGCAGCTTCTTAGAATATATTATTTTCTCGTAAATCAGTTTGCGAAGAGGAACAGTTGACCTTCACTGAACAGAATCTGATGCTTCGACGCAAAAGATCTTGAGATGCAATTTTGCTGAAATTTTTTTTTTTTTTTTTTTTTTTTTTTTTTTTTTTTTTTTTTTTTTTTTTTTTTTTTTTTTATACTAAACCAGTTTCAGCTAAATCGAAGATGGTTGAGGAAGGGGATGTTGGTCACTTAACTTAACATGGATTATTGTTTTTCATAGTAGAAGGCATCTCAGAAAGACTATGAAAAAGAGTTTTTTCAATAATAAAAAGGAAGTAAC
>SEYY01000989.1:141739-159239 GCA_009176605.1 Armadillidium nasatum
TAACGTATCTTCGACATTTCCTTTGTTTTTTTAGTTTTCCTGTTGCACAAGTGATATGGAAATCTGTATATCATCCTTATTCGTTGTTGGTTACAAAATCATCATTGGGAAAATAAATATTAAAGTAGTTTCCCTTTGTATTAACGTATACATGATAATGTTTTATTTTCTCCGTAGGTGGAGATGGAGAGAGAGAGCAACCAGTTGGAAGCTGGACCTATTTTGTGTAGGACGGGTTGTGGTTTCTTTGGTTCATCCAATACAGATGGGCTTTGCTCCAAATGCTACAAGGACGCCCTGAAAAAGAAACAACAGCCACCCACATCATCAGTTACCTCACCGACACCCACACCTTCCTCTTGTGGAACGACGTCGTCACCCACACCTGCATCTATTGTAGCTTCCCCGTCAATAGCGCCCTCAGTAGCCACATCAACCGCTCAACCCACCGTTCCTTCTCTATCACAAGTAATTATAATTCGTTTCTTATAATGCAAAATAATCGTATTTAAAATTTATATTTTCATTTATGTTTTTAATGCTAATGTAAATTGCTTATTTTTTTTTAGGGTTTGAGCGGTTCCACTGAAAATGATAGCGCAAATAATGATACTTTAGCCTCAAATTCCGATGCCATCTCGAACAACGATGGAGATTCAAGCAGTCCTGAGTGTGATGGAGCGAAAAAGAAAAAGAATAAGTGTCAGACTTGTAAGAAAAAAGTTGGACTCACAGGTGTGTAAAAATATATGTTTTGTTAGAATCAATAACAAATAAATTACGTATTAAATTGTATTGATGTTTTATCCTCTCTCCCCTCTTTCTGTATGTTTTTTTTTCATCTCATTCTTGAACTATTAATCTTGATTTCTTAACTAATCACTAGATTCCCACACAAGTTGATCAACAAACAATGCAATCCTGCTCTCTCTCCTTTTTGATTACCTAATTAATGTACAGTCTATTTTCAAACCATAGACTGGTGATTATTTACAGTAATAGTAAATTGAAAACTACTACTTAAAAATAAGCAAAACCAATTCATGCCTCCAAAGAATTCTTTTTTTTTTTCTTCACCATTAACTGTCTACCTCTTTATCTTGAAATAGAGGAATGAAGTTATTCTTTTTCCAATAAGATTCAGAGTACCACTTTTATTTCTTTGTAATAGCAATATAGTGTTTGTATAATTTTAATATTCATTAATATTTGTCTTTTAGTGTGTAACGGTATTAATTGTTCTGATTTTATTGCAGGTTTTACGTGTCGTTGCGGGGGTTTATATTGCTCTGTTCACCGCTACAGTAATGAACACCGTTGCACATTTGACTATCGAGAATTAGGAGCAGAGGAAATTAGACGGAATAACCCTGTTGTGAAAGGGGAAAAAATACAGAAAATATGAGGCAACCCATTCTAGATTGTTTCTTCTTCCACCACCAAATCATATATCATACATATTTTTTTTTTTAATTCGCCGTTCATACTTCACTGATTTAGAAATCATAGGGTTTATCTTTTTCTTTCGTGTAGATATGAAGAAAAAATTATATTTCAAGCAGGAAAACTGTATATAAAAAAAAAATTTTTTTTGTGGTCAAATAACATCATAAGTAATTTGTCAGAAGACTTTACTCAAGAACTTCTGTGTTTGTGTGCGGTTAGCCACCAAGGAAAAGACTAATAATATATTTTTGTGTGTAAGGAAGTGGATAGACTTTTTCGTTTTTTCCTTTTTTTATATATATATAACTAGTTTCTTATTGATATATATATATATACATATATATAATGTTGTTATTGAAATATATATATATATAATAGTTTGAGTGTAGATTTTAAATGTTTTACAAAGTACTCAAATTTGTGTTTATTAATTTTTTTGGTTATATAAAGACTTATTATTATTATTACGTGTTGGTATTTTGTTATTTATTCTGCTGGCTTGGGCAAGTTTGGTGGCGATTAAGTTTTACGAATAATAAAATAAAAAAACAAAAAATAATTGCATTGCGTCCCCACATACCTCGTTTTGTCCGTGTGTGTGTTTTACTATTTTTCTTCTCATGGTCTCATCGAGGAAACTCATTTTTACCTCCCATCATTCAAACCATGCGCTTTCATCAGTAGCAGACAACTATTCACTACCCCACATCAACATCATCCCAGTTAAGTTTTTCATGGTGTTATTGCATCGTTTTCATCACCGCCCGCCCCCCTTCCGTAAACAAAAAACTTGAGTTGATTTTTCATCTTCATACTATACATAGGCTAATTTAGAATTAATTTACCATTTTGATGCCTTGGCCTAAAGTCTTATGTGCTGAGCGTACTCCTAATTGAAAAAGAATATATGTATAAATACAAATATATATAATGTGATTAGGCCCTTTACTTGTCCCTATACTCTTGTATCGGCAGGAGATTTCTATTAATCATTGAAGGGGCTTGTAACGAGTGTTTTTATTTAGAAATGACTGTTCGATATAAAAAGGAGGCAGTGACTCTATCGGAAATTTGTTTAAAGGAAAGTTTATATCTGTGGAGAAACTGCAAACTGAAATCTATCTGAACTCCTTTTTCTAATTGCAGTGAAAAGTGATTTTTTTTTCCTTTTTAAAATACGTGTACAGGAGTGAACTTATTAAAAATAAACTATACTGGTTCCAACTAGTGCTATTTATGTCTTTTTAACTAATTTTGTTTTATTTTTTTTTTGTTTTAAATAGAATAAATAACATGTTCAGTTGCCTCGTTTGTGCTTTTTTTTTTTTTGTTTTAAAGATTTAAAAGAAAAAAAAAATTTAATTTGATATAAATACATTTTCATTTATTAGATAGGGATATTGGATGATACTTAGTCTTAAGAATAAGGACAAGTGACGTGATTTTTTTTTTTTTTTTTTTTTTTTCAAAATTTTTAAAAAATACATTTTTTGGGGTAAATGTTTGGCGACTGCGTGTATGTGCATCTTTGCTACCATTATGCACTTATATATATATATATATATATATATATATATATATATATATATATATATATATATATATATATATATATATATATATATATATATATATATATATATATATATATATATATATATATATATATATATATATATATATATAATATATCCAGTGTTTTATCTTGTTAGCGTTTTTTATTATTATTATTGTAGGTAAAAGCTTGATATGTAGAACAATTTTTACCTTTAATTAATCAGTTTTTTTTTTTTGAAAATTAAACGAGAGAAAATCCACAAAGTCCTGAAGGGTTTTTAAGAATTTAACCAAACCCCTTTTCACATTTACTATTATTATTATCTTCCAGTGTTTCCCTCAATTCACTCGTTGGGCAGTTACTTTTTTTTCTACATCTTTTCTCTTCTCTTTTCTGTTCCACTCCATTTAAATAGTCATTGTTATATAAAAAATTTTAAGATTTGTAGTCAAATGTCGAGGTGTGCTCAAATATATGGGTACATTGAATGATGGTTTCATTTTCTTCAAACTTAGTTTCAGTACCAGCTTTAAAATACTTTAAGAATAGGAATTTTGGTTAAATGTCTCTTCACCCGAAGAATTATTGAAGTTTCAAAATGGACCGTGAAATTTTATAATTTTTACAAATAACTTTCGCAAATTTTCTAAATGGTGAAGCTAACTTAGAGCGTGGAATTTCTGTACATTATTAAAGATTGTTAACCAGCATAATTCAAGAAAGTACAAAAGCAAATCATTTAAAGCTTTAGGTGTGCAATTTTTAGCTTCTCAAATGGTAGTTAATTTCTTTATAAATTTGAAAGTACGAAAAAATAAAATTAAAAAAAATAGTAAACTTTATAAAGATTTCCGACACTACCTCATTGTTGGCAAAATTATACAAGGTACTGGGAGTCAAAGACGAGCTATTGACGTAATTTTGTAGCAAAATTTACAGTAAATTTTGGACCAGTCACAAGAATGACTTACTTTTCAAAGGATTTCAATAATTAAAACTTATTTCATATTTACATTTCCCAATAATTTATTTGGTACTTTGATATAATTAGTTTTGCTTGCGGTTGACTGCGTTAAAGTTTTATAAAAGGAATTTTTTTGTTCTGCTTCTCACAATAAAAACTAGGTATTGTTAAGGCGCAGCAACAAATTTCATAAATTTGATTATTGAAATCTACTCACATATAACACTCCGGTAACTGACTAATTTAAAACCAGTGATAAATTATATACTAACAATTTCATCAAATTAAATAAATCAAGAAAAAAAGGAAATTAGGAGGATTTAAAGAAACTTTATTCATCAAATAAACTATGGCAAGATTTTTAAGTATTTAACAAATAATGTCTTTGTTGCAATGAAATTCTACCAGTCAATGGATTTGAGTTGCTAATATTCTGTGCCACTCACTCGACACCCCAACGTGGGAAATGAAAAATATACAAAATTTATTGTCGTTGTGTAAATAAAATTTTTTGGTGTTTACAGCCTTTTAAAATTTCAATCTTTTGGAACTTTAATAGAATGCAATTCTTTACTTTTCTGAAATAAATAAAATTATATTAGAAAATAATTTAGTCATTATGTAAAAAAAAAAAAAAAAAATTGATCTATTTTTTAACGTACCTTATATTCTTGTTCGGTTTCTATAATGCCAGTTACAACTACCATTTGATACTGTCTAGCTTTCATACTATTAAGATTCTTGCGTAGAAGCCTCATACCACCTACTGCCGTCTGTGTATGGCTTAGCTGACTCATTTGAGTGGGAGAATGGGAGGGATCAAACACAAGGAGTCGAACACCTGACTCTCCATTCAACTGCTCTACACCGATGATCGTTCGACTGTGACCTGCGATATTTCTTTTTTTAATGAATGTAATAGTTAGAATCAAAATCTAATCTCGATAACAATTTCATCATTTAAGAGTATGTTTTTAATATTAATTTTTAAAAATATTTATATATTGTTCGAAAACTTTTTTATAACAATAATTCTAACTAAATAAAATTAAAACTTAAAAGTCAGAATGGGAAGTCTTTCACTGTACTATACTGCTATATATATATATAAAACGAGTGCTTATGGTACAGATAAATTTAATTATAAACTGGTCAACATTACTTAAATCTGTTTTAATGACTTTTCATATTAATATTCTTAAATACCAGCAAATATCTTAACACCAATTTAGATATTAATTTTGTCACCATTCTTTGTCTACAAACCATTTTTGTTCTTGTTTCTCTTATCAACCAACTTAACTTCTCTCGTTCTCTACCTTTAACTCCTGTAATCACAATATCATTTTCTTTATCTTTCCTCCTCTTATTCTTTATCACAATTTAAAATCCTAACCATTCAGCACTTTTCCCCACTATCTCATCCGTAAGAATTCCAATGTACTCAATAATAATATCGACTATATAAAGATTTACCTTGATGTTGAAGGTAAATAGGTGGCTTAAACTCGGAGGGCTTCGAAAAATACTCCAAACACCAACGGAATAACTCTGGATGAGTCCCATCGGGTCCTGTAGGTCTATGGTAGTCGATTAACTGACATCTGTTAACACAAAATCAACTTCATCATTACCCGCCCTTTTTCTGGGGGTCTGCAAATCCACTAGAATGAGTCTTTGTATTTCTATTCAACACATGCAAAAGAAAAATTCTTGGAAATTGATAGCGAAAACCTAATTTACTGTAAATTTTGTAAAAATTAATTTAAAAAAAAAACTGACCTACACTAATAAGGGGCTAAAAAAAACAGCAAATCTCTAATAAATGCCAAGAAAATAAGCGAAATTAGCTATAAGGGGAAAAATTTAATATTCTCTATTTACTAATATATGCTCTGCTCTGATATATTAATATTACCTAAGTTTGATTAACTATACTAAGGATGACGACCACCCTTATTAATAAAAAATATTTTAATTCAAACCACTAGAGAAATCTTGACAAGCGTTTATCTGTTCATAGAAAACAACAAATGTAAACACACCTTATTCTAAATGAAGACAATAATGTAAACACTTCGGTAGCACCAATCCACTTTCGAGTGTTGGACAATCTCCCACCTAATTGTTCACAACCCTAAGATCAAAAGAAAAGAAAACAGTTTTAGGTAAAATTGTCATACAAAGTTACTTGCACATAAGAACTGTATAAACTTATTACCTGTAAATCGAACCCAGATCTCCAAGCTTTTTCTATTAGTTTCTGGATTTGGGATATAGATGGCATTGAATCAGGAGCAGAGAAAAGACGACTATAATATCCTGTATGGTGCTGAAGACAACTTAAAAGCATTTGAATATTCCTGTAATATTGTTAAAATTAATAATAGTTCATTAACGTGTCTCGCTATTATTTCAAGCTATGTTTTTCAATTTTAAATATTAGAACAGCATTAAAGGGTAAATATTACCCAACACAAATGTATGTTCAAAATTCCATATGAAAGACAGGAAAAGTTTCAGGACTAAGCAGTAAAACAGTTGTCTTAAAAGCAGTGTTAAGAATTTTTTTTAAAAAATTATATGAACATTTCTTTCCCAGTTTCTAAATAATAAGTATACCAAGTTGTTAAATAATAAGTAAAATCAGTGCAAATTTTCATTTTAAATGGCAAATTTTAGTCAGGTTTTCAGTATTAAATGTATTGGATTTTCAGGCTATTTTCCAAAGCTATTTTATTATCAATTTCCTTACTACATCAATTGTACTTCTAAAGAATAGTCTTTCTCAGTGTTCTTATATAAAAATTAAATTTCAATCTTAACATCTATGATTATTTATAATATTCAGGTCAGGTCAAACAGTTATGAACATAGTTTTGTTTTTTGATCTCGCCCTGACGGGTATCGAAATAAAGAGTCCAGCTCAATTAATAGGTAAAATACGAACCAACTTCTTCGGCTCAACTTCAAACTATACATGATAATAAAATAAAGAATTTACCAATTTCGATGGCTAGCGTCCGGCTAATGCTTATGAAAACAAAATTAGAACCCGACACCCAAAAAACGAATTACATTCCTCCCTTCATAATCGAAATTGACTAGGAAGAGTATTTATAAATCAAACTCTGATTACTAATATATTGGAATACCACCATTAAAAAAAAAAAAATGTAAAGTCAATGTAATTTTAAAAACTGGGATAATAATGTTCACTATAATATGAAATACAAGTTTCTGAATTTTAAAATGTTAATGTACAATTCATATGTATGAAATGTGGAGATAACATACAGACAGGAAAAGGTTCGAATTTATTCATGCATTAATTAATAGTATTTTTTTTTAATTAAACAAACTCACCTATAACCACAACCCCATCCACGATCCCCATACGTAGAAGCATAATGGTCGACTGTTGAACATAACCAAACGGACTTAACACCATTACTTGCTTCACTTAATGTCCTAATAGGCCCCAGAAGCCCTAGATTAGAAGTAAGTAATTATAGCACATAAACAAACATTGAAACGAATCTTCCATTAATGTGTTAAAAGAATTTAAGCCAATACTCCTACACTATTAAAAGAAAGAAAGGCTTAGTAACATAGACCGCAGTCATATTAAAATACAACATTTTACAAAGATTGTTATACGAGAGTGAAAAATATAGAACATCAGAGTTGAAAAACCTACAAAAAAAGAAGAAAAAAAAAAGTTACCTTTTGTACAAGAACGTCCATCATCGACGCCATTTTGTTCAGCTACTTTTAATTCTATTTTCCTTTCATAATAATCGGAGACACTCATCTCCCCTGCATAAACTGCTCTTTGCATATTACTAATGGACTGTTGAGAAAAGTTTCCTTCGTTATCCATTCCATACTGTGCCTTTAAAGGTCAAAAATAAAAATATAATTATTATAACTAAAACACATTAGAATAAATCTTCAAATATTAAGAAATTTTTTTTTTTTTTTTTTTTTTTTTTTTTTTTTTCCAAAAAATAAATAAATTATACTCTGAAATCATAGCAATAATTTTTTAATAATAATAATAATTATTATTTTATGTCTTTTAAGCTTACCATATGAAACACTTCATCAAAATTATTTTAATGTCAATTTTATTGTAATTTTAAATTCATTCTGTGTTCCAATCTTGAACTAAAAATATGTCTCAAGTTTACGGACGACACGCGTTAAAAATCTTTAAATTTCAATTTGTTTACAAATCCTTCTCAAAGATTATATTGAGGGCAATAACATATAAAATTTTAGATCTTTGGATGCAAAATGCATACAATTTATAAAAACAAAAGCTAATACAGAATTTCTTAAATAATAATAATAAATGGAAATATTACAGCTGTACATTCCAATAGCATTTTTAAGTATATAAAATTTAAATGTATTAATAAAAAATTAAAGATCATTAATAAAATGTAAATATCCATAACAAGAAATTCACAAAATTATTATCCAACTTTTCTATTTACCGTTTTGGGTTAAAAAAATAAGAAACTAAAGTCAAAGGTTCAAATATTAGGGTAAGAAGTTTAGAAATATGTTAAATATATCGATATACCAAGATAAGTAGGTACAAGAAAGCCTAACTATCAAAAGACATAAGATAAAGAAATTAGAATGGTATGAAATAAATAATAATACTGCAAAGAATTGGAAGGGTCAAAAAAATATAATAATAATTCCTACCCTCAAGAGCGAAAACTCTTGCTGCTCCCGCATTTTCTCTACCTCCTTTTCTTTGTTTTCTAAATCACATGGCAGGCAATTATCTAAGAGAGCACCTTCAATAGCTACTGAAATAAAAAATAAATAAAAGATTTTAAACTTTTTATTTTTAAAAATCGTATACATAAACAATGAAGTAGATGTTCTGCTATAATTTCATAATACATAGAATGGTGTCCCAACATTCTACTTTTATTTCATGGTCCAACAATGAGCAATAAACAGTACATTTAAAACTATAAACAGCCTCAAATCCTCTGAATAGCAAGCTCTACAATAATGCTTGTGAAAATTAAAGAAAAAAAAATTATTTACAATTTTTGTAATCTCCCTCTAGATTAGAATTAGCTTTATTCCTTATTTTTTTAAGAAACTACTCTCAATCATCACAAAGTATTACCCTGTTGCCAAATACTTTTTATTTAATAAATTAATAGCAATTACATATTCCTATGCTTACTTTAAGCTTTTAATTAAGTAGAATATCTCGTGCTACCTTGCCTCAAACTCATTTTTCTTTAGTCACTTTCCTTTTTGTATCTAAATCATTAAAAAATTATGCTTCACATCTTCCTCAATGTACTTCTGAATCAAACATAGTTTAACATTTTTTTTTTTACCATAAATACCATCTTCTCTTACCAAACAAAACAAAAAAAATATGTATTTTATTTTATATAAAATTGATGCAGTTTTGTTGAATAAAAAAAAAATCAATAAATTTTACTTATAAACCGATCCTTGAAGCAATTTCATTATACAATTAACCTTTATATAATTATAAAAATTAATATATTAATCTTTCCTAAGAAATGAACATTTGTTTTCCCCTGAAACTTTGATTTTAAAAATTTGAAAATTTTTGAAATTTTGATTTTAAATAGAATCAAAATATTTAAGTATCCATTTTAAAACGTTCTCCCTAAATAATAAATATCCCTCAATTTATATTCCAAAGAGGCCACATTTCAAACGCTAATTACTACAAGAATTTCGCAACGAGTTCTCAGCTGCAAGATCTTCACACTATACATCTTTTAACACTAGAGTGTAAGGATCTACATCTTATTGTTTGACACTTTCAGCATGTGGGAAAGAATCTGATCAAGGCATACACAAGGAATAAATATTGTAAGGTAAAAAATAGTTCATTTTAGTAGGAGCAAATGATTATGTTCTTCTTTCATGAACAGAAATCTTAAAAAAGAATTCATGGGTCCTTATTAACATTTAAAAATTAAAAATATTAAAAGAATTCCATACCTGATTTACCAATCGAAGGTTTTTTCGAAAAATGAGTATCAATATGCAAGGCAAGTTCTGTATAAGAAGGGAAACCAGATCTACTGCATACTGGACAAGTTCCTATTTCGGTATCACTATTAGCAGGAGTTCCTGCATTGGACTAGAACCAAAACATATATAAAAAAAAAAATTTAATTGAAAACCTTGACAATTAAAAACTAGAAAAATATACAAAACAAATTATTTAAAAATGTGAAGTAGCTGAACTTTACTCTATATAAAAATAGGGAGAAAAACTGCAAAACCATTAATGTAAATACATTTATATGAACATTTATTAGAAAAACAAAAATAATAAATTTTGTTTTACATCGCAAACTTAATTAACTAAGTTATTAAAAAATATATATATATATTTTTTAATCAGTCTAAAAACAATGAATGAATTCCATGAACAACCTATAATAACTAATAAAATAGGAACTACTAATTATTAACAGGTTTTGAGTTTTCAATTTATACATGAGTTCTCAGGCATTCTTATGTATTATCATAAAGGTGCAAAAACTAAAAGCAATATATATATATATATATATATATATATATATATATATATATATATATATATATATATATATATATATATATATATATATATATATATATATATATATATATATATATATATATATATATATATATATATATATATATATATATATAGAGGCAACTGCAATATATTGCAGATGTACAGATGGGTATAAAATACTGGGAAATTTTACCATGTGTGCATGTTTGTGTAACTAAAAAATAAGCAGTCGTACATATCCCATTCAATTCATTCCAATCTTATTTACAAACAAAACTATGACATATAATCTTAAACCTATTATTACCTTTGCTGGGCTGAGAATGTCTTTATGTGCAATATTAACATGAAGTTCAAGATCAGGGGTAGTCTCAAAATGCTTCAAGCAGAGTGGACAACTAAAGGTTATTCCTTCCTCTGGTGACATTCTAGGAAAAGAAGGTGACGTCAAATCAAAATGAGCTCTATTTACATGTTCCTGCATAAGTGTTGGAGAACGTTCCTTAATGTTGCAAATTGGACATTGGGTTACCTTCTGTAAATCACTTGCGTTAATATGATCTTTATTACTAAATTTCATGGAATTCTTTTTTTCTTTTTGTTTTAAATTTAAGGACAAGTGGTTTCGAGAAGGTGAACTTGGATTTGATAAATTCTTATTTTTACATTCACTAAGAACATTAGCATTCATCATATCCTCATTAGCAATTGTAATAACAGGTATAAAATCAACCATATTGTTCACAACAGTTGATAATTTTTTACTTTTTTGAGGAGGTGGTCCATCAATTATCATATGATCACCAAAACCATTTGTAACCACAAAAGATTCTGACAATTCTTCATCTTGAGGACTTAAGTAATCTAAATGAGCACAATTGACATGGATTATCATCTCTTCTGCGCTCACATCTGACAAATCACAAAACGGGCAAGCATTTGATCCATCAAGATGAGAATAGAAGCATATGTTTTCCTTAATTCCTCGTCAGTTAACCCATCCTGACCACAAACTTCACAGGAGTATAAAGCTTCTACCATATTAGTAGCCATGCTTTTATCTGTAAATTTTATAGTTAAAATGCTGTTTATATATATATATATATATATATATATATATATATATATATATATATATATATATATATATATATATATATATATATATATATATATATATATATATATATATATATATATATATATATATATATATATATATATATATATATATATATATATATATATATATATATATATATATATATATATATATATATATATATATATATATATATATATATATATATATATATATATATATATGATTGGAAAGGAACAAAATTATAAAGAGGAAAAAGTATAAGTACTTAGTGAACACTTTTTAGTACCCAAGATCTCAAAAAATGGCGTTCAATTTTTGCTCTATTTATCATTATTACGTCCCAGTATATTGCAAATTCCCCACTGTTTCTAAATCTCTAAATTATGTCAATTTAGAGCTTAAAAATAAAAAATAACTTTTAAAAATGTTTTAAAAAAAATAGAAATGCAAAATGGATATTAAACTGGTGATGTCAATGCCCAAGGCGCCCAACTCTTTGTTTGACTTCTCATATAACTGACTTATGTCAAGTGGCAGTATTCATTTTTAAGGAATATGAACGACCTTTAAAAAGATTTTTAAGGCTCTCTCTCTCTATATATATTCTTTGCTACCAAAACTATGAATTTTGTAATATACTCGGTCCTTTTTATAGAAACAAGTTTAATAGCCAATTCTTCCTTTAGATCTTTCTCTCTTGTTTTCATAGATGCAGTTGGAAGATAAAACAACACTTATATTTCAGATAAACAACTAAAATTTCTGGATTTTAATTTTTTTATTTAATGAAATAGTTTCTCTAATTTTAGCTTTGCTTTGATTTTTCCCTCATTGTCTAACATATAATGACACAATGCTCTTCATTTGCATTCTTATAAAATATTCAAACACTAGTTTGGACACTCTCTGCACACATTGAGAGGGTCTTTCGGCTGAAAAAAATTAGGTCAAATTTGTACTGGTGAATAGGATTTTCTGAAAAATGAGAGAATCTGACTTTATTCCACTTAAAATGATATTACTAAAACTTATATTGAAATTGGAGCAGAGTTGGTATATGTTCACTAACTTTTGACTTCAACAGGGCTAATATTACTTACATTTTCATCTACACAGTCATAATATTCAAATTATTGTAACCATTTCTTAAACTAACAATTTTATGTTTGCCTACCACGATGGCCTACAAAAACTATTAATGTAAAAAACATAGGAAAACATTTATGCTTTTTTTGAAAATTAGAATTACAATTCATTAAATTTAAAGAAAATACAACATTTAAACATACCTAATGTTAGTTTCATTTAAATAGTATACTCATTTTAAAATATCATAGGTAAGTTATGACAATATAGTAGCTTACTGTAATAAAAAAAAAAAAAAAAAAAAAAAATATATATATATATATATATATATATATATATATATATATATATATATATATATATATATATATATATATATATATATATATATATATATATATATATATATATATATATATATATATATATATATATATATATATATATATATAAAATGTGTGATTATCTTTTTTTTTAATATTTTCAAATTGTAGGTAATTGAACATGTGGTTAATGAATCTGTAGAAAAGGTGAGGTTTACTGAATAAGAAACTATGTTAAAATTTTCTTTAACTTAATACAAAATAAGCTTAACAGTTTTAGAAGCACAGAACTAAATTTTATACATTTAGACTTTTATAATTTAGTCAAAGAGAATATCAATTTTCATAAACTATGACAACTAAAATACACTAATAAACTGTACATCAGTAATTCATTCATCATGTTTAGGATGAAAAAAATATAATTTTACACTGGGAAAATCAAAGAAAAAATTTTAAACTGTTAAAAACTTTTTTCTTTATAATACTTACCTCGTGATCGATTGAACTATCATAAATGCAATTTGCGATTAAAAATCCAATATATATTCATCTGAAATTCAAAATGAAATAAATTTTTATTATGACAATTTTCAAAGCTTGAAGAGAATAAATAAGTATATATCTCAAAATCAAATTCTGACAGCTTTAATGCCTTTTTTTTTCTTTTTTTTGTGATCTCTAGTGTTCACATCATAGTCCAATATGAAAAATTTAGCATACTGATCTCAAGAGAGTCAAGAGATAAAAAAGTTTTAGGAAATTTAAATCATGTTCTCTAAAAAAATCAATTAAAAAAAAAAAATTCATTTTCATGGAAAACATGTCAATTCTTCAATCTCATATTCTAACCCTTGTTTGCAAAACCACAAATAGATTTTGCAGCTCTACATTCTACTGTCTCTAACATATTAATGTCCATTCTTAGAAGGCTTGGATCCAAGTACTTGTACTAAGTACAAATTCTTGAGCACTTATATGAGGTCTCAAAAATCAAAACTACTTGTACTTAAGACTAATGTTCTTGAAAAAAAAAAACAAGTACTATGAAGTTTTTTTTAAGGTAGAAGTTAAATTTGAAAAATAATATTCCTAAAAAATATAATCCATTCTAAAAAGATAATACAATGTAGGTCTGATCTTCATTTCTATAATTTTTTATGAAAGTTCTTGAATTTGGATAAATCTTGATTTATTATTATTATTATTATTAAACGTTTATAACAATTTATTACTTAAGTACTTTTAATTATAATGAATACTAATGCTCTGTTAAAGCTTGTGGAACTACTGCTGCTATCAGGAAGGAAACATTTATTACTGGGTCAACACTAAACACAAAAAGAAATATAAAACAACAATGTTTGTCAAACAAAACTTGATTCTTTTGTGCCATTTGTGGCATGTAACTTCGTTCTTTTTTTGTTCTTGATAACACTTTTTCGATTTAATGAATGCAGCCAATTCTCAATCTCAGGTACCAACACACAAACACCTAGTAAACAAATTATTACAGCACAAGTGCTTGCTGTCTAAGGTAGATAAAAAAAAAAATAATAAACCTTGGGAATACACAGAATTTATCTCCCACACTTAATATTTGATTCAACTATGAAATGAGACCTTCCTTAGGAGTTACAACTCACAACATAGTGTTATATTAAATTTCCAATGTTCCCACGATTGTCACACTGAGCACACAAGTATGGAGGAATATAATTAAATATTAATGGCTTTTGACATAGAATCTAAGTACAAATATCATAACTGATAATGCTACAAATATGACATCTGCTTTTTCTCTGCCAGAAGTTTTAGAAATGACTACAACTGAATATAAGAATGCAGACTCTGAAAGTACTGATCATGAGCATGAGTGGGGGAACCTGCAGCCTTTGGAATAGAATAATAATATTTTCCATATTATTTTCAGTAAAAAAAAAAAAAAAAAAGATACACAGCACCAAAAAAGCAGAGTTGAATCAACTTTTTCTTAAGCTTGAAAGAGTTACTATCAACAAAATCCTGTGGTAAACAATTCAAAAAATTAACCACTCTGTTGCTGGAAAAATACTTTCTCACATCTCATATATATATATATATATATATATATATATATATATATATATATATATATATATATATATATATATATATATATATATATATATATATATATATATATATATATATATATATATATATATATATATATTTTTACTTCTGGTGGGCAAAGGCCATAGGCCTACCAAATTTCCACCAAAGAAAGGAGCAAATCAAGATCCTGGTCAGATTTAAGGCCAACATGTCCCGAAACATGGGTAATCATAGGAAACTGGGAAAATAGATGAGTGTTTGTCCCAAAATTTACCAGTAGAGTACATGTAAGATTGAGTATAGCGGTTAAGTCTGGGGTCAGAGAGTTGGACAGACAAAGGATGAGACTGTGTAGAAAGACGTGTTGCATGGCTTTTCTCAAAGGAGGAGGTATGCAATGAGAGCGTTTGGAGAGCATTGTTTGTTGTAATAACGATACTACAGAGAAAGTGACACAACAATTCAACGAGCAAAAAGAGACGAGATAATTAGTGAGAGTAGGAATGTTGATGAGAAGAAAAGCACTAGACTCCACCTCTTCAAGGAGAGCTGAATGAGTGGAACCACCTCAGACGTATGAGGCATACTCCATACAGGGGCAAACAACACCCCTATAGAGAACAAGAAACTGGGGTGGTGTGAAGTAGTTCCCAAGGCACCTCAAAACACCCAACCTCTTAGAAGCTAATTTAGAAAGAGAAGTATTGTGATCTTTCCAAGAAAGATAAGATCACAAGAAAAAGAAACACCAATAATATTAAGGAGAGATGGAAGTTTGAATTGTGTGTTTTCAATGATGATGTATGGAAGATTGTGTCGAGTAGAGAGGAGGAATTGAGTTTTTGAGGCATTGAAAACATTGAAAGATTAGAAAATTTGTGATATTTTTAAATCTTAACAAGAAACTTTTGAAAGAATGGAGGTTGAAGAAATGGGACAGTAGTTGGAGGGTTGAGAGGGGTCCCCCTTTTTCAGCACTGGCTGAATGAGAGCACATTTCCAGCAAGAAGAGAAGGTTGAAGTAGAAAGACAGGGACCAAATAGTTTACTAAGGCAGGGTGCAAGCTCAGAAACACAAGTTTTGAGAACTATAGGAGTTATACCTTTAGGACTGTATTCCTTCTTAGTGTTAAGCTCAGAGAGCAGAAATGATGTCTTTAGAAGAAATTACAATTTTAGGCATGAGTTGGGGGGGATGGTTAAAGGAGGTATAGCTCCGAAATTATCTAAAGTTGAATTAGCAGCAAAAGAAAGAGTGAAGAGTTCAGCTTTAGAAGGTAAAATGGTAGTGCCATAAGAAAATACTAGATGAGGGAAAGAGGAAGAAGCAACATTTCAGTTATTTTTTGCAAAATGCCAGAAAGAGTGTGAGGAGGAGCCAAAAAAATTATTACATTTTGTACTGAGAAATGAGGTTTTGGTGCTAAAAGAACAGATTTTGCACAATTTCAGGATGAAATATAAATTGCAAGAGTTTCTAAAAAGTTTGAAGACAATGGTAATTCTTGAAGGCAGCATCCTTGCAGCAAATAACATGAAAACAAGCTGAGTTAAACCAAGGTTTGTAATGTTTAGGGAAAGATTATAGAATATGTCTCCATACCACAGAGAATCACCTCGGTAATGAGTTCTGCACACTCTAAGGGACCCTTTCCACAGAGGCAATAATCATTCAGTGGGAGATCAAAAGGTACAACTGACCATCTTGCACACTAAAATGTCACAAACAATTCCTCGCAATAGGTGGAGGTCTTTCTTGTGGAAGACTTGAAAAGATAAAAGAGGATACAGATAAGAAAATGATCAGAAGAACCCATAAGATGATAGAGTTTGACAGTATAAGTAGAAGGATTAGAAGTTTTAAAAAATGTCTAGAATGTTGGATTCATCTCCAAGATGATCATGGATACAAGTGATAAGTGGCACCAACTGCTCAAGGTCATTCTGGATGGAGGGAAGACACATTCAATTCACCAACTGTATCATGAGTTATAAGAAAGCCATTGGCAGTGGTGAACTTTGAAATCACCAAATATGATGATTTCTGAGAAAGGAGAAAAAGAGAGAATGTGCTCTATTTTGGAGTTTAGATAGTCAGTAATATTAGGAGATAAATAAACAGAACAAATTTAGATGCAGAAAGGCAAGACAGCTTTAGCCACAAGGTGGAAAATTCAGAAGACTCCAGATTAGAGACACATAGCACACATATGCATAACAACCTTCTTTGGCTTCAATTGAAGATAGAAACAGGACGCAGAAACAGAAAATGGTCTACTATCAGAACACTCAAGCATCTGAATTTCAGTCCAAGAATGAGAGGTGAGGT
>SEYY01000989.1:164239-166739 GCA_009176605.1 Armadillidium nasatum
GCTATGATCACGGCCATGCAAGGTCTCATTCCTTAATTTAAAACAAAATAATATCATTTTTTTTCCTATATTATTATTATAATTATAATTATTATTTATTATTATTATTATTATAATTACTATTATTATTATTATTATTATTATATTTTTGCCTATAAATGATGTCTATTTGGTCCCCTACACCGACCGAACAGGTATTGTTAGGTAGTGTTCTTCACAATATGAATATTGGTAAGTGTATATATATATATATATATATATATATATATATATATATATATATATATATATATATATATATATATATATATATATATATATATATATATATATATATATATATATATATATATATATATATATATATATATATATATATATATATATATATATATATGTACGATATATTGTATTTTCTGGACTTTAACACAGCCTATGACTTTTTTTAATAAAAATTAATTTCCGTAAAATTAATTTTTGCAGTTAGGTTAGGTTAGGTCTAGTTTGGTTTGAATAAGTTAGGTCTGGTTAGGCAGTAACATTTAATTTTACGTTCTAACTATTAAATTAGGAGACGTCGTAACTTTTCTCAATGTTTCTTTTACATTTTTATTTTTTTATCAGCTCATTTAGAACATTACATGTAAATTTCATAATAATTAATCAGATGATGTCGATATATTGAGCTTCCCAACCTTTAACTTACGAAGAAACTTTTTGAATTTACGTAATACTTTCGTTGCTTTAGTGCAGGGGTTCCCTACCTTTGTTTTCCTTGTGGATTCCCTGAGTCCTAACTTATAATATTATCTATTTATAATATTTTATTATGGACCCCTTAGATCATATTATGGAACCCCGAAATAACATTCCCCCCTCGAAGAACTCCTCAAAGCTTCTGTCGTCAACTGCGGGTCCATATTCCATATGGACCCCGGCTTGTTGCTTTAGTGCATTACTTTAAATAACTTTAACTTAATATATCTTGGTAAATCTTAATTTCTCGCAAATGACATTTATACTTTTCATAATCAGCGAATTAAAATTACGGATGCAATCAAATTTTTATTTAATTTCTTAACAGTCGAGATAACGCAAATGAGCATTATATATATATATATATATATATATATATATATATATATATATATATATATATATATATATATATATATATATATTATATATATATATATATATATATATATATATATATATATATATAGAGAGAGAGAGAGAGAGAGAGAGAGAGAGAGAGAGAGAGAGAGAGAGAGAGAGAGAGAGAGAGAGAGAGAGAGAGAGAGAGAGAGAGAGAGAGAATTCGCATCTTTGAATCAAATTTCGGCTTTCCCAATAAGGTTCTTCGCAAAAAAAAAATTATTTTTTTTTTTTTTTTTTTTTTTTTTTTTTTTCGTCTAATTTGGCGCTGGCGAATTTGGTCTTTTCCCAAGACGAGTAATAAAAATAATCAAAAACGAAAGTTAGAAATGAAAGTTATGACTAAAAACAAAATTTCATTGTTTGCCGCCATTAGTCACGTGTTGGGAAATGGAACAATTCCCGTTCTAGCTCCAATGAAATTAAAGTAGTGCCCGGCTTCTCCTCCCTGTTTAGAAGTATCCTAATGGCTAAGAAACTGCCGTCTTCTACATATATATATATATATATATATATATATATATATATATATATATATATATATATATATATATATATATATATATATATATATATATATATATATATATATATATATATATATCACTGCTCTTCTGAACTCTCTCGTTGCATACCTTCTCCATTGAGAAGGGCTCGTGCGACTCGTCTTTCTACACAGTCTCATCCTTTCTCTATCCAACTCTCTGACCACAGACTTAACCGCTATGCTCAATCTTACATGTACTTTCCCCAACTTCTTATGACTTACACACCTTCAAACGACGTGTATCAGGTCATGTCGGCCTTTAATTTGATCGTTTCCGACTTTCCTCCTAACTCTGGTGGAAATTTTAGTAGCCCTCTGGCCTTTGCCCACCGAAGGTAATATATATATATATATATATATATATATATATATATATATATATATATATATATATATATATATATATATATATATATTATATATATATATATATATATATATATATATATATATATATATATATATATATATATATATATATATATATATATATACTTCAGATTTTAGCGACAGTCAACAAGTGTTTCAGAAAGTCAAAAATGAACAATCAATTAAATGCTGTAACCCTTGCGTCAAAATTTATAACCCAAGAGAAATGTATGAATTACAAGCTATCGGTAATATATATATATATATATATATATATATATATATATATATATATATATATATATATATATATATATATATATATATATATATATATATATATATATATATATATATATATATATATATATATATATATATATATTATATAATATTATATGATGTAAAATTCGTAAAAATCTATGA
>SEYY01000989.1:171739-181739 GCA_009176605.1 Armadillidium nasatum
TTATAAAAAAACTCATGTCTACTTACATCATAAGTAAAACCTGACCCAACATTTCATTAGAAGCGAATAAATGATGAATATAAGCTCTGGTAAATGTAGAACACGTGTAGCATTTACAAGAAACCATCAATGGCTCTTTAGAGTCACTATATCTATTAAAAGTGAGAAACAACTAAGAATTTAATTTTAATTTCCCTTAATCTTACATATTATTGATATATATGAGGGTTCAGAGTTAAAGTGAACAAAGTCCATGAGATTCAATTTAGAGAAAACGGACCTCAAAGTTTATTAGTCGCATTAATTAACATTGACATCTAATTGTTCTTGCTGCCACCTGGAGGATAAATACTGGACTATGGACTTGATTTACTATTATACAGAAAATATAATATTTTTACTCTACCATGACAGTGTTAGTTCAAAATGTGCAAAATATGGACTTGGTTCACTTTAACTCTGAAATCCCTCCATATGTTGCTCAAAAATATTTACAGAAATCTCCATAATAAAATTGCTTAAAAAATAAACAGTTTTAATAAAAACTTTAAGGCTTCGTTAGAAGAAAAATTTGATTACCTTTTGTCTGTTACGTCAATTTCCAATTTCATATTACATGAATGGCTTCTTCCTCTGTCTTGTAAATCAATTTTCTGTTTTTTAGATTGTTGATTTTCATCATTTATTTCCTTATCATTTGTGAATCTCTAAAGATTCACACGGTGTCTTTGGACTTTTCTGTCCTTCCACTTCCTTAATTTGCCTCTACAGTATGTCTAAAAAAAAAAAAAAAAAATGATAACCACTTTAAGAAAGCATAATTAATGAACATAAAAAGTTACATAATAGTAAATTAAATATTAAAAAATAAAAATTTTAAAATTTTTTTTTTTTTTTTTTTAAAAATTTTAAATTAAAAAATATATATATATATATATATATATATATATATATATATATATATATATATATATATATATATATATATATATATATATATATATATATATATATATATATATATATATATATATATATATATATATATATATATATATATATATATATATATATATATATATATATATATATATATATATATATATATATATATATATATATATATATATATATATATATATATATATATATATATATATATATATATATATATATATATATATATATATATATATAAATAAAAAATTATAAAATAATTTATTGCCAAATAACCATTCATAAAATTTCAAATTATAAAAAAAAAAAGTTTCTTATAATTTTGAACAGCAAACAATAATTATAATTAAAATATGAATAACTAAAAAAAAAATAATAATATTTACAAAGATTCAAAGGTGTTGGGAAAGGAGAAGGCTCTTTTATTCTCTGTAGCAATAAACGCAGAACTAGAATCAAAAATATCCACACCACACTGGATCATTTCCAGAATAGACTGAATTGAATACGCCCCTTGAGCTTGTCTCATTTTATCTGCTGGAATGTTTTCCTAATTAAAAATATTTAACATAATTTACGGTATATTTCAAAAATCTCTAAAAATTATAAAATCTCTCTCTCTCTCTCTCTCTCTTGTATCACTTCACCAAAGTATCACAAAATATTCTGCCTACCAAAGATGCTAAAACGCATTTTCTTATATGTTCTGCATCCAAATTTTGAGGAGTGGCACCATTTCCATGAAGTCCGAGTAAACAATATCCATCTACTTTTTCCATCTCAATTGTTTTGCTCCATCGACTTCCTATCCAATGGGTTGTGACCGCCCAAAAGTGGAGCAAATAAACCAACATCCTTAAACTCCTGTTGCAATAAAAATAATAAATCCTATTATTATAAAATCTTTTCAAAGAATTTTAATTCGTTAAAAGTTTTCAAACATAAAATACAACGAGTGACAACAGAAGAGTAGTAACGGCATAACGGGAGAGTGAATGACTCACGTACTTGAAAGCACTGTTTCAATCCCTCCTGGGGATTCTATGTAGAAAATACACTCGAATAGGGCTATGCTTGTGAGATGCGAATTTTCAGTTTTAACAAATTTACATAAACATTTAACCATACAAATACACAGTACACTAAATCATCTAAAGTTTACAAATGAAATTATGAGAATGACTAGATCAAGATGGAAAATGATTTACAGTGGTCCACTGAACGTCATGACAAATCTTCATAGAGTAACCCAAGTAAAGAAAAGAAAATTACTTGATCAAATAACTTAAGATTAAAAAATCCCTTTCATAATAATTATTCACACAATCAATCGAGATACAGCAAAAATGACGCCTAATAACAGGCATCTACTCTACTAGGCCAAATCGGAAAACCGCCACAGGTGCCCGTACGTAACGTGTGATAAGTAACCTATAACGTCGGTTGGATAACGTCAGTTGCCTTTGTTGGTCAACATTCTATGCTGGTACTAGTAAGGTATGTCCAAGCATCCAGTTTAAAAGAGGATAAATTATTGGAGCCCACCTAGCAAATGCGTATGTGAGGAAAGTGGCAATCAGCACATATTGGGTTTCTGGAAAAAGATCATTCGATAAACACAACACAGCATAGGAGTAAGTCAAAACTGGGTGACAGACAGACAGACAAACACGGCTGAGGGTTGAGACCAAAAATTAAGAAAATAGCTGCAAAGTTATTTCTGAGTGAACATCATTCTCGCAACACTGATAAAAAAAATAAAAAAACTGAAAAGAGAACTTCACAGGCTGAATATTCATAGGCATGCTGCACGCCAAACTATTTGTAATAACGTCAATGCCAGTAAGAGAGAATAGTGCAACACTCATAAGGACTGGAATGCCGCCTAATAGAAGACAGTCCTTTGGTCAAATGTATCGACTATCACATTATTCCCAACCTCCGGCAGGCCTTACGTTTGGAAAACCCCATCTCGGGCTTACGTGTGAGGAAAATCCCATCTCGGGCTTACGAAAAGGAATGCTTTATGCCATGAGTGAAGCATGGAGGAGTTTCCTTCATGGTTTGGGAAGTCATATCATAGTATTTTGCAGGTCCCATTATCATCTTGCACGAAAATGAAACTGCTACGGATTAGGCACGCATTTTTGGTTAAGAGATTCATCATATGGTGCAGACATTGCTTCATATCATGATGATAACACCCCGATTAATAGCTTCATACTGTCAAGTCGTGGTTTGATGAGCTTGCAGATGAAGTTTCAAGTCTTCCCTGGCCCCCACAATCGCCAAATCTTAATATCATACTGCATGTGTGGTCAGTATTAGAGAACAGGGTTCTGGATAAGTATCTACAACCAGCATCATTATAGGAACTTGGTCTAGTTTTGCAAAGAAATGGTATAACATACCATTATACACCATTCAGAACTTATATTTGTCCATTCCCAGAAGAATTCAGGCGATATATAAATGCAAGAGTTGGTTCAACACCATATAAGAATTTATTTATGCATTTACAAGGTGTTTCCATATTTTTTTTTCTGATCACTATATATATATATATATATATATATATATATATATATATATATATATATATATATATATATATATATATATATATATATATATATCACTTACAGGTTTTTAATTATGGAGTTCCTGACACTGCTTCAGGAATTTGAGAGAGTTATTCAAAGACTTTTCTATTCTCTTTTTTGATGCACAAAAATTTGTATCAGAATCATTCAGTGCTTCATACCAATCTGGGAGCATTGAATCAATTAAATCAATATACCTGTAATATATATATATATATATATATATATATATATATATATATATATATATATATATATATATATATATATATATATATATATATATATATATATATATATATATATATATATATATATATATATAGTAGATATCTCATTACATTTTTCTTTATAATGAATCTTAAGTCACTAACACAAATGTAGTTATATTTATTATATGTAATATCTAAAGATTAAGATCACCTTCAAAGGGTTTTATGCAAGACCTAATATAAACTAAATTGTCTTTCTATTTTGATGTAAAAATGAAAAAAACTTTATATATTTAATGTTATAAAAATAAAAAAAATTAACTAAAAGAAAAAAAAAAAACAGCACTTATACAATGCTACCTAATTTACACTACAAAAGAAAAATTGATATAATTATTTCAATAATAATAACAAGCTTACATAGTCATACTTTTTAGGTGTCAATTTTATTCGTCCCGAATCTGTCCAAGTTGATATAGAAGAACTGTCATTGTAACCACTGCGAAGCTCTGTACCAGGATCTTGTATAACAACACACACAGGATGAGTCTGAAATATTATGTCTCAGAACAGAAATCTAATTTTATTCTTATCTTTAATTCAAAACAAATAAACTTTATTAATAACCAGTATAACCAAGTAATACAAAGGCATACAGTGATAATTAATAAGACTAACCGGAAGAGAAACAAAATTAGATATACCCTTTCTGTAAGCTTGGAGTACATCTAAATTATCTGCAAAATGCTGCACTGGAACACACAAAAATAGATTCTTCACCAACACTGCTGTAATATACATCCTGTATATATATATATATATATATATATATAATATATATATATATATATATATATATATATATATATATATATATATATATATATATATATATATATATATATATATATATATATATATATATACACTTAATAAATATAGAGAAATCCTTAGCTTTTGATCAAAATGTGCATAAAACTAGATATAAAAAATTTAAAGATAAATGAAATTTAATTTAAGAACTGTATTTGAAATTTACAACTAATGTCACCTTTGTCAAATGTGGAATGCTTCCACCCTGAGTCAATGTGAGAGATATAGGGGTTTCAAAAACTCTTCCTGGATGGCTTTTCAAATTACACAATGTGCCCAATCTAGGACCATTCTCACTTATAACTTTAAGTGAAAATTTCATTTTTGATCAGCTAAAAAAATGTCAAATCTAAAATAAAGAATTAGAAAAATTAAAATTTCACTTACAATACAAAATAATAAATGAGAAACAAAAGACAAGACTAGGTCTATCCTATCACTAGTTATCAGTTCATTCATACATAGATAAAAATAGGACCCTACATATATTTATTAAACCTAACTAATGACATTATACAACTATTACACATGCAACATATGAACTAACACTCACTATCAAATAAAACCTAACCAAACCTGACAAAATAAACAACGCCAGTTAATCCATGTATCACTATACACCTTTGTAAAATTAAACATGTTCTAGAGAGCTTTTCAAAATTTTTAAAATATACATTTCATGTAACTCAAAACATATATTTTGTTAATCATCTTCGATTTTAATGAAATTCACAATGTCTTTTAAACATAACTAGAAACATTTTCACACATATGTATAGGTATTTACGTCAAGGAGTTTTTAAGTAATGGCTTGTTTTGGGTATTCTTCACTCCTAAATCCAATATTATTTATTAACTTTTACTATTCATCCATTAAAATGTAGGCTTTTCTAGGACTTATCACTGACATGAAAATAAGAAATGTAGCACATTAAAGCAAAGTAATGCCTGGACTGAGGCATTTGATCTTGACATTTTATCTTGACATGACATTTGATCTTGGCCAATACATATATGATAACTTAAAAACAAAATAATAATAATAATACAAAAATATTGCTTAAATATTTTCCTCCCTTACGTCTAAAAATCTAATTGGAACATGTAAAGGTTCCATAAATGTTGATCGTTATAATCATAAAATAACTTTTGGTATCTTGAGAAATTTATTTTTCCAAAGATCCTGGTTATATATATATATATATATATATATATATATATATATATATATATATATTATATATATATATATATATATATATATATATATTAATTTATTTTTTTCTACATAAAAATTAAAAATAAAATTTGCCTTTTTATCTAAAAAATCCTTTAAAATTTACTGTAATTTGATTTAACAATATGTTAAAAAAACAGTCAAAGGACAATATATCTTTGAAGCAGAAAAAAATGGACATGTTGTCAAACATTTATAATTGTAAATTCCTTTATTTTTTGGGGGGGTATTTTTTCTCACAAAACCCATTTTCCACACTTCAATTTAAGCAAAAAAATTTAATTCAGATTATTTCATCTTTGTAGTTCCACTAAATCAAAAAAAAAATATTTATGAATATTAAAAAAATTACCATAAATATTAAAGCTTACCAGACTTGAATGTATTCTTTGATATTATATATATATATATATATATATATATATATATATATATATATATATATATATATATATATATATATATATATATATATATATATATATATATACCGTATATCAAAGGAATACATTCAAGTATGGTAAGGTTTTATATTTATGGTAATTTTTTAATGTTCATAAATATATTTCTTTTGATTTAGTGGAACTACAAAGATGAAATAATCTGAATTAAATATTGCATTTGTTAACTTTAGTGCTTGGCAACTTGGAAATGTACCTGTAACAATATATTTTCTAATTATATTCCTCTGTTCAATTACTTACAAGATATTGTTAAAGTTGCAGACAAAAGCAAAGCTTTACGATATTCAAAATCTATTTCTATTACCTTAAGTACATTTTAATTTAGCCAATTTGATTTTCCACCTATGTTAAGTAGTTTTTCTTCAATATACATTAAGTTTCTAATTTATATTTTGAATAATAACTAAATACCAGGTAAGGGACAAACTGCGTATTTACCAGATTTTATACCATAGGCCATATATAGGCCTAAAGAAACTGAATATGTAGTTTACATCTCTTACCTAGCATTTAGTTATTCAAAATAGAAATGGGAAATGTAATATACATTGAAGAAAAACTATTTAAATTTGAGAGAAAATCAAATTCAATAAATATTAAAATGGTTAAAGTATTAAAAATCTGTTAAAAATGATATAATTAGGCTGACTAAACTGAATATGCCTACACCTTATAGAATTAGAAATATAAATAGAGAATCACATCACAATAAATATAGATATTAACACTTCATTATTTTGTAAGAGAAAATATTGGTTGCTGGATATTTGAAATACTTAAAAAGTATATTTTAACATCTTTTATTTTATTTTTTTTTTAGGTTAGGCCTATTTGCTGGCCATTAGCATTCATTTACCTTTAAACTCAAGGTTAAGTTAATCAAACCAGTTTGTTATATTATTATTAATATATTCCTGTATTAGTTTTATTATATTTTCTGATTATCCTCCTCTGTTCAATATCTCAGTTTCATTTAGACTTTATATATAATTAATTAGGAAAATATGCCACTTTATCATCCATTTACCAGCGTATGGATAGTATTAATTAATACATGGTGCAAGTTTGATTGGAATTGTCTTGATAGGATTTTATGGTTTCATGCTGTCTCTATTTTTCTAATAACTAAGACTAATTGGTGGGATCAAGGTTAGTTATTAAAGTTAACCAGCATGCTATAAATATGACTCATAAATATAACTTTAGTTTGCCATTCTCATTTCTACAGCTTACGGGTACAATATTACCAAGAGCCGTATATCACTAGATCATTACCAACCGTCAAAAGAATGTAAAAAATATAATTAATAGAATCAAAATTTTATATCAAAAATCAATAATAAATAAATAGTTGATCAACTATGAATTACATTACTAAAACTTGGAATATCTATTTGATTTATTAAATTAAAAGCAATTTTATGAAAAACTCTATGTACATTAATTATATTATTTTGGTTATTTATGTTGTGTCGCAACTTGGTGGTTTGTTAATTTTGCTGGTTTCTAAATATAGTTATTTTATTTTGGTGCAAACAAAATGATAGAAACTTGTTTTCATATCCAAAAATCATACCTTCTCACTGGAACCTTAATAACTTTTTTTAAAAAACGTAATGGTTAGACTCTTAAAATTTTAAACGAATATAATACGTTCAATGGGTTGTCGAATTATATATTTTCCGACTCCCTAACCGCTATATTACGGTTAAAATAAGAGACAATAGAAACAGAAAATAGCCAAATTTTGTAATCTTGTACACTGACGCATTTTTTATGGCACAACCAGTCTATAATACGACACGTTGTGTCATAACATTATAACTATTTAATGTAAAATAGTAGGGAGATGGGGACTCCAGATTATAAATGCCCTACCCTGAAACAAGTTTTTTTAGCTTTATTTTTCAGGCTCTTCAAGTGTACAACTGATGTCATGAAATAAAACTTTAAATATCGCTTAAATCCTTAATGTAGATAGACATTGACATTGCGAGCTTGAATATGAAGATCTCATGATCCTACGAGCTTCTGTTCAGGAAATATTGCCCCTCAATATATATATATATATATATATATATATATATATATATATATATATATATATATATATATATATATATATATATATATATATATATATATATATATATATATATGTCTCTTCTGGTGGGCAAAGGCCATAGGCCTAACTTATTTCCACCAGAGTTGGGAAAATGTCAGAAATCCGGTCGCTAATGGCCGATGTGAACCGATACACGGCGTTTGAAAGCGTGCAAGTCAAAGGAAGTTGGAAAAATAGATAAAGAGAGTTTGTTCCACATTTTCCCAGCCCTAGACTCTACATTTTCGAGAAGAGCTGTACGTATGGAACCACCCAGATGCGTGAGGCATACTCCAAACAGAAGCGAACAACACCCTTATTAAAGAGCAAGCAACTGGGGTGGCGTAAAAAAATCAGGAAGACACCTCAAAATACCCAACCTCTTAGAAGCTTGTTTGAAAAGAGTCTAAGAGATGTACTGTGATCTTTCCAAGAAAGATCACGAGAAAAAGAAACTCCGAGAATATTGAGGACAGATGAAGGTTTAAGTCGTGTGTTTCGAAGAAGATATCATAGTTGTGTGGAAGGTTGTTTAGAGTAGAAATATTGAGGAATTGAGTTTTTGAGGCATTAAAAACGACCATGTTTTCTCTTCCCCAATTTGAAATGCGAGAAATATCAGGAGGTCAGTTGCTCCAAGGTCACACTCTTGCATCAATTAACTGCTGTTGGAAGGGGTGTCTTTCAAATTGAAAAGAGTAATGGATGATGGAGTCATCGGCATAGGAGTATAGGATTCGAAGTAATAATGAGAGGATCATTGATGAAAATTAGAAAAAGAGTTGGGGATAGGACAGATCCTTAAAAACACCACTATTTAAAGATTTAAAGGAAGAATGGTGGCCGTCTACAGCTGCTTCTATAGAACGACCAGAAAGGAAATCAGAAAGAAGGTAACAGAAAGAAGGATAGATACCAAAAGAGGGAAGTTCGGAAATCAAAGATTTGGCCAGACTCTACCGAAGGCTTTCGATATGTTTAGCGCCACAGCGAAAGATTCACCGAAACCCGAAGAGAGGAGGACCAAGAGTCAGAAAGAAAAGAAAGAAGATCACCAGTAGAGCGTTCTTTACGAAAGCCATACTGGCGATCAGAGATAAGATTAGAAAATTTGAGATGTTTCCAATCTTCCTGTTAAGGATAGTTCAAAAAATTTAGAGAGAAAGAAGATTAAAGAAAGGTGATTGTAGTTGGAGGGTTGAGAGTGATCCGGCACAGGCTGAATGTTTGCACGTTTCCAGCAAGAAGGGAAGACTGAAGTAGAAAGACAAAGACGAAATAGCAGGTGCAATCAAGATTTGAGAACCACACAAGGAATACTATCAGGACCGTACGACATCTTAGTATTAAGCAGCCCAGAGAGAGCAGAAATGACGTCTTCAGAAGAAATTATAATAATAGCATTAATGAGTTGGAAGGAGTTGAAGGAGGAGGAATAGCTCCGGAATCGTCTAGAGTTGAATTAGAGGCAAAAGTTTGAGGGAACAGTTCAGCTTTAGTAGAAGGCAAAACAGCACTTGTGCTGTCGGAAGATACTACAGGAGAGAAAG
>SEYY01000989.1:186739-189239 GCA_009176605.1 Armadillidium nasatum
ATTTCCTCTCGAAACTGTTTAACATTCTTGCATCAATCTCCTTACATTCAACGTTAAAATTTTTCCTTTAGAAAAAAAAAATAAATAAAAAATAAAAAACTTTCTATCATTTAAGTATTACTAATTTAGAGAAGGGAATTTTGTCATTGTTTTTAGTTTTATTTTTTCTTAGATATAATTTCATATATATATATATATATATATATATATATATATATATATATATATATATATATATATATATATATATATATATATATATATATATATATATATATATATATATATATATATATATATATATATATATGTGTGTGTGTGTGTGTGTGTGTGTGTGAAGCGGTGATTAGGAACTGACCGGGATTAGAATTTTACCGAGGTCGTGGCCGGGGCCCGGGCTGGGGCGGGGCCGAGGATGGGGCCAGGGCCGGGGTTGCCTAAAATTTGTAAAGAGTTCAAAAGCATTGAAATTTTAGGTTAAGAAAATTAGATATAATTTTAATTGAGATTAATTTAATTACGAGGAAGGAGTAGAATAGTCAGCATTCACTGAAATTAATGATTATATGCATTTTTTTCAGAAAAAAAAATTTCATAAAATAACAGATTTTGTATAATAAAGTTTGAAAAAAACTACAAAAATTTTGGAAAAATATTTTTCCGATTCATAATAGTGATTCAACAGGTTTACTTTGTTAATTATATTATCCCGAAGTTAAAGTTTTAAAAAATTTAAGATATAAAATTATTACTGCCCTCAGTTCCTGATCATTTCACTTCCCCAAATTCTAAAACCTAAATTAATATATATAAAAATATTCAAGAAGATTCGGATAGTGAATAGTGATTAAGTGAATGAATTGTTTGTTTCCTCTTTTACGTTGCATTCATTTTGCCACACCCCACACCCCACACCTAACGAAGAAGTAATGGAATTAATATCTTAGTTTTCTTATATTTTGTTTGATTTAATCCACCAATTATAAGTATAATTTGCAATTAACCCCGGCAAGTAAACCCCGGTTTTCCCTGATTATTTATTATCCGTGGCTAAATTAAGATTTATATGAAAAGAAATTGAATAAAAATAATAAAAACCTAGGTCATTTTGCATTTACTGTTGCTTTATTTATTTATTTTTATAAAGAAAATTATCCTGAAATATAAAGGTTATTTAAAACCCCGAGATCCTGCTAAGGCACAAATAATTGTACCTTCTTATCAAAAAAAATTTATAGATTGTAGGTACATAGTTAATATTCGTTTTCAAACTTCCCTAATAATAGGCCAGACTGTAAAGCAAAGCAGTAATAAATTTTTTTTTTAATATAATATATATTTTATTTCAAAATCTGTTGTTTGTTGTCTTTCGTAACGTATAGTTTGTGTATGACAATACCTGCTAATTTTAGAGATAAGAATCTATTCATGCTAGTACTGAATAAGGTCTACATTTTTCTTATTCTATGATAAATGCATGGCACACGAACATATGTCTATGTCTTCCCACGTAGCCTTTCGACCGGTAAGCGATGTGAAAATAATTATATAATTATTAAATTGTTGATACATTATTTATAGATTGTAGATCACGATGAAATATGCAGATCACAATCATAGTAACATCTGCTTATAGAGTATATAATGTTAAGCTGTAATTTTTTTTGTTAGATTTGACAACTAAAAATTTAAAAAATAAAATAAATTAATAAAATAAAATAAAATAAACAATTAAATAAACATAGTTTTAGAGTATTTTAAAAAGAAAAAAATTCTTGCATAATTTTTTGTTTTTATTTTTTTTATAACGTTTTTTGCACTTTTCATCACATCAAACTCTTAAAATCTTTAAAAAAAACTAAACCAATTAATATCTTTGGGTGCGTGTGTGTCTGTGTGTGTGTGTGTGTGTGTGTGTGTGTGTGTGTGTGTGTGTGTGTGTGCGTGGTTTGTTTGTATGTGTTTACATGTATGTGTAAATAACAAAAATATTTTGTTAAACTTACACCATTTACGTGACTGAAAAAACTTTTAACACATTGATCAATGCATTAAATAATAATAATAATAATAATAATAATAATAATAATAATAATAATAATAATAATAATAATAATAATAATGATAATAATAACAATAATGATAATAAAATTTATTAGTATTAGTTCTAGTAGTTGTAGTAAATAATGAAATTAAAAATAATTAATAATAATAATTAGTAGTTTTAGTAGCATTATTATTATTATTATTATTATTACTGTTGTTTTGTAAAAATGTAAATTTGAATGTTTTTCATTCTCAAATTTAAATAAAAAAATAAAAATAAAATAAAATAAAATACTTTTAAAAATTTAAAAATTATATTTAAAACAAGAAAGTTTAAAAAAAAAAAAATATATATATATATATATATATATATATATATATATATATATATATATATATATATATATATATATATATATATATATATATATATATATATATATATATATATATA
>SEYY01000989.1:191739-201739 GCA_009176605.1 Armadillidium nasatum
ATTGCCCTATTCTATATACCTAGGATCCCCAAGTAGGGTCGAACCGGCTCCTTCAAGCACGTGAGTCAATCACTCTACCGTTAGAGCCACGGTAGAAGTTAATTCATTATTGTTACAAACAATAATCAATAATTACAGGGCCGAGTTGCTAGTTCTGTCGCCCTTGCTCATCGCTCTCCTCGCATCATATATATATATATATATATATATATATATATATATATAATATATATATATATATATATATATATATATATATATATATATATATATTATAATATTAATGCTATAAAACGCATCAGTAAACATGTATAAAGTGAAAATAGAAACTTTTTATGGGAATCCTTCTCTGGGGTCGAACCACCGCCTGTTGCGACTGAGAACGACAAAGATTCGATGCTCTACCACTGAGCCATCCACGATCCCAAAAAAGATCGTTTCAAGAACAGTTTCAAGCATACTTTCAAGCCTATATATATATATATATATATATATATATATATATATATATATATATATATATATATATATATATATATATATATATATATAGAGAGAGAGAGAGAGAGAGAGAGAGAGAGAGAGAGAGAGAGAGAGAGAGAGACCTGAAGTTGATTTTTAATTAGAAACATCATTAATACATAGATATATACTGTAGATACATACGTGCTTCCATGCATACGTTAAAGCGTGCATAGAACACGTAATAAACTCCCCCTCCCTCTCCCCCAAAAAGCCTAAATAGTCTAAGCAACGAAAACCTACTTAGTCTAAAGGCTGTAACAATAAAATCCCGTCTTTTGGGTCTGTTATGAGGAAAGTTAAAAAAAAAATTCGCGGTTTTTTAATATAATTTTTTTTTAAATAATTTCATAGGTTATCTTTTTTAATAATTATAGGGCTGTTGTCGTATATTAAGACAGTTAGGACACAGATGCATAAACTAGTTTAATTTTATTCACACACACACACACACACACACACATATATATATATATATATATATATATATATATATATATATATATATATATATATATATATATATATATATATATATATATATATATATATATATATATATATGGTCAGACTTCGGTTTAAACCAGGTGCATATTTCAAAAACTACTGAACGTACGCTAAAAAAATTATATTTTTGGAATCCTTGTCGAATTTCAGTTAGGAAAAGTGTAAAATATTTGCAAATAAATTTAAAAAAAAAAAAAATTGGTTTTGTACGAACACTGATGACGTAACAAACTTAAATGATGACGTACAAACTTAAATTTGGTGTTAAATCGAACATATGTCTACGGGGGGCTCTGCCCCCCGTACCCCCGACCCCTGAGTGATGATACTATAGACTACTTTTCCTGAAGACGATTTGGGGTATTTCCCATTTTTTCCAATTTCGAAAAAATTGGAAAAAAAACGGAAGTTTGCCAGGCGTACGATTCTCGCGAGAGATAAAAATAAGTAAACTTTACTTATATAAACTTTATTATTA
Organism: Armadillidium nasatum; assembly: GCA_009176605.1. Classification (NCBI taxonomy): domain Eukaryota; kingdom Metazoa; phylum Arthropoda; class Malacostraca; order Isopoda; family Armadillidiidae; genus Armadillidium; species Armadillidium nasatum. The sequence continues at coordinate 193,247 of SEYY01000989.1, forward strand.
TAAGAATTTATTTTTTATTTCCCAATTTTTCCTACCTGAAATTCGACAAGGATTCCACAAATATAATCCTTTTTTACGTACCTTCAGTAGTTTTTAAAATATGTACCTGGTTTAAACCGAAGTCTGGCATATATATATATATATATATATATATATATATATATATATATATATATATATATATATATATATATATATATATATATAATATATATATATATATATATATATATATATATATATATATATGGTAGAGGTGTAGATTGTTTCTGACTCTCGATTGTCCGAAAATATCGATAATCGAAAATATCGGAGAAGTCTAACGTAAACAAGAACGTTGCCAGAGGTACTATTACACTAGACATACACACAATTATTATTACTTACTTTTCTAGCAGAACCTAATTCGACTTATCATAACCTGAACTACCGAAGATGCGGTAATTTAACCTAAATAATAATAATAATTTTAATGTACTTATAGTTTGTAACATAACCTAAATTTAAGGTATCTGAACTGAAAAGAACAAATTACACTTATATCTTGAACAGTCAAAGGTAACTGAAATTCGTTAGGTATAAAAGTATCGATTAAAATAAAAATATCGACATAAAAAAATATCGATATAAAAAATATCGAAGGTCAGAAACAATCTACACCTAAGCCTATATATATATATATATATATATATATATATATATATATATATATATATATATATATATATATATATATATATATATATATATATATATATATATATATATATATATATATATATATATATAGGTCAGACTTCAGTTTGAGCTAGCTACATATTTCAGAAACTACTTAACGGACGTAGAAAAGGATTATGTTTTTAGAATCCTTGTAGAATTTCAGGTAGGAAAAGTATAAAATGTTTGAAAATAAATTTAAAAAAAAAAAATAATTGTTTTGTACGACAATTGATGACGTAACAAAGTTAAATTTGGGGTATTTCCCATTTTTTCTAATTTCGAAAAAATTGAAAAAAAACGGACATTGCCAGACGTACGATTCTCGCGAGTTAAAAATAAGTAAACTTTACTTATATAAACTTTATTATTATAAGAATTTATTTTTTATTTCCCAATGTTTCCTACCTGAAATTCGACAAGGATTCTAAAAATGTAATACTTTTTAACGAAAATTAAGAAGTTTTTTAAATATGTAGCTAGCTCAAACTGAAGTCTGGCCATATATATATATATATATATATATATATATATATATATATATATATATATATATATATATATATATATATATATATATATATATATATATATATATATATATATATATATATATATATATATATATATATATATATATATATATATATATAATAATAAAACTAAAATTTAGAAATGATGTCACAAGTGAAGAGATTAGAAAGAATTCAGGAATACCACTTTCAAGGAATTAAAATCAGGAGTGCCAACATAACGAAAGAAAGTAAAGAATAAAAGAAAGTGAAACGAGTTCTGCTATGAAGGGTCAAAATTGGTCAAAAGAAGAAAAAAAAAGAAACATAAATATATATATATAAAAAAAAGCAGAAAATTATTTTCTTGTTCCAATTTTACGCGCTTCGACTTCGGTTGCTCGATTATTGCGCGTCTGGAAAAATATCTCTTTTTTTTTTTTAGAGATCATTTTTTGGTCTCTCTCTCTCTTTGTGTGTATATATATATATATATATATATATATATATATATATATATATATATATATATATATATATATATATATATATATATATATATATATATATATATATATATATATATATATATATATATATATATATATATATATATATATATCTCATTTCTCACTAGACTCCTCCTGTACATGCACTTGTCAGCCGTCTCGAACGAAACGCCTCTACAGTTGTCGTTCTTCGTACATTCTCGACTCTTCTATCACCTACACACTTCTTTCCCTCTTCTCGACCACCTTCTTGGCGCTGTTCCTCCACCTAATTATCGGTCTTAAAAAACACCCTCCTCTCCCATCGGTCTCCACATGTAGTGATTTTTTGCGTACTGAACAACATTCTCTTCATATGTCCGAGCTGTCGAATCTGTCTTTTCTCTATAAATATCAATATGCTCTCTACTCACAGCTCCTCTCGTGTTTCGTCATTTCTCACTCTGTCCATTCTTGTCACCCCCGCAATCATTCTTAGTACCTTCATGTCACGTGACTGCATATTACTCTTGGCTTTAGTGTCCAGCTCCTCCAAAGCCTCGTGTCCATATGACAGAATAGGTCTTAATATTTTTTCGTTTATTAATGTTTTTACCTTATGCAAAGATTAAATCGATAGCCGATCTCCCCAGGCTAAATCCATACTGCCACTCCCTCCACTGTCTCCATCAGTCTCCTTTCTAGAATTCTCTCATAAAGCCTTCGCAATGTGTGACATTAAGGAAATTCTTCTGAGTCTGCATTCAGTTTTATCACCTTTTTTAAAAATGGGATAGATTTTTGACTTGTTCCATTCATTGGACGTTTTTTCATCATTTCAACATTTCTTAATTATTTCCTTTTCCATGTCAACCCTTCCTCCCAACATTCTTTAGAATTTCAACTGGTATTATATATATATATATATATATATATATATATATATATATATATATATATATATATATATATATATATATATATATATATATATATATATATATATATATATATATATATATATTGGGTTTAATATTTAGTAGGAGTTACTATCTATGGAGCCAGTATATTTTTTAGCCGGCATCAACTCAGTCTCCGACTCAGACTCCACCATTTTAAAATAACTTGACTCCGGCTCTCCAGCTACAGATTCAGATTATAAACTTATTGAGGTGTTATTTTAAAAATGTCGTTTGTTTGTAATTGTGTTTTTTTTTTATTTTTTTTTTTTTTTTTTTTAACAAACATAAAAATGGCTTATATTAAACAAAATTTTCTTTCATTTGGGTCCACCCAAAACTTAGTTTGATTCCGGTTCCAGATCCCTGAGTTATTCAATAGTTCTTAAAAACTGAACCTTTGAGCTTGTATTCTGCCTTGGTAAAATGCTTCATCTCTGCCTTTCAAAGTCTACCTTTTCTACCTTCTACAGTGTCATCATTTTCAACTTGTAATGATAAGGGGAACTCTTCTAAATACTCTAACTAAAGACTTATGGATCTGATTTCTGATCTATCCAAAGTTTCGAACCAATCCTAAAATAGGAAAATAGGAAACATCGTAATTTTCCTAAACTTGTTTCAATAACCTTTATCCTTTCGGACTCTTGTTCCTTTGTTTTCGTTATGTATTTGAATCCTTTGGGCATCTCGAAAACCTTTTGATAAAGTCCGGCACAAAACTTTGACTTCTAAACTTCTCTAACTTTATCTATGGTTAATTTAAAGCCGTTGTTTTAAAATGTGTTTGTATACTTCCTTAAAATCTATTAATAGTGGTAATCTTTATAAGGTTTTCTATTAATTATTTCTTTCCTGATAAATTATTTATGACTATCCATGTGTCATTATCACCTATCCACTCTTCACACTCTTATTTAGATGTCTTTACCTAACATTACTCATTACCTGTTTTGTAAATGTCCCACCCAGCAGCAAAAGTCTGATGCAGGGAGAATGACCATGGAACGATTAACCTCTGGTCTTTTTCATACATATCTAGTGGAGAAAAAGAAATCATGATTCCTTACAACTTGAATCTTTCTTTTGTCTACTAGATGAAATCTTTCACATATTATATATTATCTTCTTCGAAAGCACACAACTCAAATCTTCATTTGTTCTTCCCATTCAGGAAGTTTCTCCTTCTCGTGATCTTTAATAATAATATCACGTTATTTTTCTCACTAGTCATACTTCTAAAAGGTTGAGACCTTTGGGGAACCTTTAAAGATTTTTCACGTCTTTCATGTGGCTTGCTCTGGACATAGACGTTGTTCGTTCTTGCATGGAGCACTTACCCAAATATTTGGAATGGTTTTAGATACGCAAAACTCTTTGAAAGAAGATAACTATTCTAGGGCTGTTATTATCATCAATCCTCCCGTTCTCTCTAACTCTTTCTAATTTGTTTATAGTCACCGAATTACTACAATGAACTTGGCATTTCAGAGTCCTTCAGTTGACTTCAATCCCGATATATTATCATCTCTTTTTTTTTTTTGCACAACTATCTGACCCCAGATTTAGCAATTCTGCTCACTCATTCCTCGTGAAACAAACTTCCTTCATCAATTGTCTTCGCTTCTTTTGACTTGCACAACCTCTGAAAAGTTGTTTAGAAGCACGGTGCGTTGCTGCTGCATGATTTTGATAATATGTAGTCTTCTAGTTTTTCCTTCAATAAACAACTTCTCCACCAAAGGTAATGCAAACACACACACACACACACACACACACACATATATATATATATATATATATATATATATATATATATATATATATATATATATATATATATATATATATATATATATATATATATATATATATATATATATATATATATATATATATATATATATATATATTGTTCAGAGAAAATGAAAAATGTCACATAAATGATAGGCAATCTAAAATATACTCACCACAAGTTTAGAAGTTTGGATAATTTCTTTTGATACAATTTAAATCTCCCGCAAATTTGATTTCTGTTTGACCTACTTTTTCAACTCCATCCCCCGATATCAAGTTGAGGTGTGATATAGTTTATTTTTTTCTTTTATTTTTTATTAATTTGCAAATTTACAATGATTTTAAATTTTATTTCAACAATTTTCAAATATTTTAACTTTAAAATTTAAATTTTTTTTTATAAACAATTATCGCAATTTAAACATCAATTTATTTAATAAATTAATGTTAGCGGTATCTGGCAACTCAACATAGCGGTACCTAATGGAGGGAGGGTAAGCAAGCCACGAGAAAGTTCGTGTTTGTTTGTATGCAATATATTCTTGTCTAATGTTCTATGACACCTCCTATCGGAAGCATACTTTCTTGGAAAGAAATTTTGATTTGTTTAGTAGAACATTTTCAGTGGTTAAGATATTGTATTGAAAAGCTCTCAAATGTTTTTTTATTTATATATATTTTATATTATGTGTGTGTGTGTGAGTTTCCTCTTTTGCAAACAGTCAAATACGCGTTGAAAAAAGATTAATTATTATGTGTTTATTATTTTCCAGAGCTTCATATTGATAATCGATTTAGTATATAGCTTGGTGTCAGTGAAGCAGGATTAAAACTCGAACTTACGAAATAATAATAATAATAATAATAATAATAATAATAATAATAATAATAATAATAATAATAATAGTGTATCATTCTGGTGAAAATAAATAAAAAATATTAGTTACACTATATCAAATGTATTTTTCCGTTAACAATGTAGTTATATCATTCTTTTCAAAATTAAATAAATAAGAAAATATTACTTCAACACAATCAAAAAGGTATTATTAATGAATAATAATAATAATAAAAATAAATAATAATTAATAATGGGGTTAGATTACTTACGCCGAACCAGATAGCATAGATGTCCAGCAATAGCAAAAATAACTTCATATTAATATATAACCGTTATTATTCTTATACAATAATACTCCAACAATGCTTCTATTAGTACCAGTATTTGTCAAACATTTAGCGAGCAAAAGGAAATTAAAAGTTGTCATAACGGTAAGTTTACATTCAATTATTATTATTATTATTATTATTATTATTATTATTATTATTATTATTATTATTATTATTATTATTATTTTATTATTATCACTTTTTTATTATTATTTTATTATTATTATTATTATTATTATTATTATTATTATTATTATTATTATTATTATTATTATTATTATTATTATTATTATTATTATTTTCTCCACTAGAAGTTTCATTATTTTGATGAAACAGGTTATCTAGGCCGTCTCAACCTCCTTATATATATATATATATATATATATATATATATATATATATATATATATATATATATATATATATATATATATATATATATATATATATATATATATATATATATATATATATATATATATATATATATATATAATATATATTATTTATATTAAAATTATTATTATTATTATTATTATTATTATTATTATTATTATTATTAGTATTATAACTATTAATAATTTCCATATAATAACCCTATTTTTTATATTTGGGGTTTGCAATTCTTCTCCATGTATTCCAATCCAATTTCGGTTTCTCCTGCCGTAGGAAAATGTACGTAATTCAGAAGTACTTTAAACTTTAGCAACCTTAACTGGATCTTTTGCCCCTAAGTCCATGTCCCTTTAACCGTAATATCAAAGTCCTGCTCGGCATATATATATATATATATATATATATATATATATATATATATATATATATATATATATATATATATATATATATATATATATATATATATATATATATATATATATATATATATATATATATATATATATATATATATATATATATATATATATTATATATTTTAAGTTTATAAATTCTTTTCAATTTTAATTTAATTTTTTTTGGCTAATTATTTTTTAATTTGATATTTATATATATATATATATATATATATATATATATATATATATATATATATATATATATATATATATATATATATATATATATATATATATATATATATTGTAAGTTTTCTATATGCAAAACATATGATAGCTGTTTGAAAAACACACAAATGAATATAATTGTAAAACATACCTTAAAATATAATAAAATGGGAAATTACTATTCCATAATGATTTCAGTGGTTACATATGTGCTGAAGTAGGGGGGAGGGGGTGGGGTTCGATAGCGCAAAGTCATCATTATAAAAGTACCTATAATCTGTTTACCTGAGATTTTGAGAGTCACCTGTTCATCTATATGTAGCTGTATATTACCTCTATGCATCTGTCCGTGTAATATATATATATATATATATATATATATATATATATATATATATATATATATATATATATATATATATATATATATATATATATATATATATATATATATATATATATATATATATATATATATATATATATATATATATATATATATATATATATATATATATATATATATATATATATATATATATATATATATATATATATATATATATATATATATATATATATATATATATATATATATATATATATATATATATATATATATATATATATATATATATATATATATATATATATATATATATATCGGTTAAGAAATACAATTTTTGGGCTATGTTTTCTGTTTAGAAAAACATGAAGTTTTCCTTTGCTCAAAAATATTTCAAATGTATTTTTTTGCACCGAAAATTATTCAATTATTTGTCAATTGTGTTTCAATTTATTTTTAAATTACTTATTTATATATATATATATATATATATATATATATATATATATATATATATATATATATATATATATATATATATATATATATATATATATATATAAGCTATCTATTTATTAATCTATCTATCTATCAATCTATCTTTCTATCTATCAATCAATCTATCAATCTTTCTATCTATCTATCTATCTATTATTCAATCTTTCTATTTATCTATCTCTTTATTTGTTAATCTAGTTTATCTATCTAATCTAGGTTATCTATCTATATATCTATTAATCAATCTTCCTATCTCTCTATATATCTATTTATTTGTTTATTTAGTCTATCTATTTTTTATTTAATCTATCTGTCTATCTATTTAGACTATCTATCTATATGAATCTATCTATAAATCATTCTTTCTATCTATCTATTTATTTGTGTATTTACACTATCTATCTATCTATCTTTTTCTTTGTTATTTTTATTAACAATCCTCAAGTTTTCTTATTCATTTATGGTATTTATTTATTTTTGTCTTTTTTAAAATTATTTATTAAATATTTTCTTAAGCTTCCATTTTGTTTTGCTTCTCTTCCTATAATAAGTTCATTTTGCTTTCAAATAATACAACCTCCTGAGGGCAAAGTTCAACCTTCGAAGGAAAGGATTGCTACCCTAAGGTGTGTGTGTGTGTGTGTGTGTGTGTGTGTGCGCGCGCGCGCGCGTGTGTGCGTGCGTATGACATTATGTGTTTGTTTCTTTGTATAATGACACTGTAGCGGGTTGCCTTACCATGCATGAATTGTTAAGTTTATTTTTTTTTATGTGAAGAAGCATTTGTCTGGGAAGATGTTTCGCAATTCCTAAATCGCTCCAATTTAGACATAATGGTTTATCGATCTCTATCCATTCTTAACCGCATTATATATATATATATATATATATATATATATATATATATATATATATATATATATATATATATATATATATATATATATATATATATATATATATATATATATATATATATAT